>JASAMX010013700.1:0-17001 GCA_030248175.1 Microlaimidae sp. YZB2_3 | reverse complement strand
ATGATTATGCCAGCATATTAAAGCAGTTGCATTTACAATTGTCTTCAACTATGAAAGACAATCACACCTACATAAATTGACACAAACGAATACACAGGACATTGTATAATAGGAAGGAGCCACCAACCAACCAAATATAACAATATAACAAATAATAAATGCCTTCGGTTTCTGGGTCCGCCTTCTACGTTTAAAAGTGCATTTACTACATATACTAATTAGGCGGTATGTTTCGTGTTGCTGTTTAATTAAAACTAATTGATGTATCAAGTCATGCTTAATATAATTATACACCATAAAATTAAATCCCAACGATTAACGAGACATTAACAAGAATACCGTTTGGTTAAAATGAATGCGGTTTTTTTTGTACACCTTTTTTAAAATAAAGCATTTCTAGTGAGCGAATAATAATAAAACATTATAAAAACCAAAAATTACCAAAAATAGGTTACTAAAAATCTTAAATCTTAAATTTGATTTTGAAAACTATTCAATCAATACTGCCATTTTAAAAAAACATTTTTTGCCTGCGGTTTTTACATTTGTTTTTTTTGTTTGCTGTCATTTTGTTACTGGTTAGAAACCAAAGTTTTAAAAAAACAAATTAAATTTTGTAACAATAAAAAAGTTGTAAAAACACTATACAACAAACTCCAAATATTATTTTTGGTATATGATGTTTAGTGTACGGTGATTTTTACAACTTTTATATAATTCAAAAATTTAAAGGAGCAAAATATTTATTTTTACGCAGTGCGTTTTTTTTTAAAGTAAAACTTTTGGTTTTTAACTGGTAATATTAGCATATCAGCAAACAAACTAAAACATATCAAATGTAAAAATCCCAGGTAATTTTTTTAAGATGACAGTTTATTTTAATATTTTTCAGGATTAAAAAAAATTAAAACTAAGTTTTTGGTAACCTATATAGCATAATGTATATTAAATCTTATTAATATTTCTCCCGTGAAAATACTTTATTTAAAAAAAGAGTATAAAAAAGATCATTCAATTTAACCAAGTGATATTCTTGTTAACATTTAGTTAACCGTTGGGATTTAATTTTTAGAGTAATAATTTTTTCCCACTGTGACATGATACTTGATTGGTTTTAGTTAAGAAATACACGACAAATTAGATAGTCTGTACTTTTAAAAGTTAAAAATTAATAATATTGTGTTTGCTTTTTTTTTGAAAAATAATTATCAATAACTAAACTCTTCTGCTCTGTGTAACTGTAGGGTTGCGAATTCTATTGTAACCAAATTTAGCTGTTTTAGCAATCAAAGTAAACTTAAAAATAATTTACTTACATATTTAGGTTAAAATAAATAAATAATTAAGGTTAAAATAAAATATAAAAACATAATTTATGTTTATAAAAATAAATAAATACGATACCAAAAAAATAATAGAAGTCAAAATAAATAAACAACTGTTTTAGAATAAAAAATTTTAAAAAAAAACTTAGTAAGACAAATTTTAAAGAATTGTAAAGCAAATTGTTACTTGTTCCATTAGGCCACGGTTTAATATACACATTTCCTCGAGGAAAACAGCAATCTAAAGACACAACATGTAATTTGATTTAACCTTCTTTTACAAATTATTGCATAAAAACATTTTTAACACCCTTATATTGTTAACCAAAAAAATTATCAAATTACAAATTCACCTGAAAAAAGCAGGATTGCCAATAATGCTAGACTGAAATATTCCACTTCAATATTACGCTTCATTTTTTATTACAGAAAAATGAATTCGGAAAAGGAAATAGACCGCTAGAAACAAACCGGTGTTTTCCGTAGACGACCAGTCGGTGAGAAGATTAAGCTGTGATTTTTGAAGCGCTCAGCTAGACGCAGGATTATACTTAAAATAAGGCATAACGCTGTTTTTATATTATGTTGAACTATTTTAAAATATAAAACAAGTTTATTTCATAAAAAAACTAAAATGATTATTGATCTTAAAAGAATCTGCGAGAGTTCCGAGACACGAGAGTCCTAAGGTTTTGCTGGTGTGACAGGAAAGTTCCAAGACAGAGAAATAATGCGTTTTATTCGTGGTTTATATTTAGGTATTAGCGTAAATCAGACATTAGGTCTAGATAATATAAAAACTTGAAACAAAAATTCCATCATACGAGAAAGGTAAAACAGTAAAACGAAAAAAGTTATAAATATTTATTGGATATAACAAACTGTAACAAAGAAATTCGCACGTTTATACCGCTATGAAAATTTGTTCTTCTGGGTTTTTGCGAAAATTATTTGATAATTAGAAAATATATAACTAAGTATATTGTGATTTGTGAATTAAAACTTTAACTTTACTATTTACTTTAATTTAACATTTCTGTCGGTTTATGGAAACAAATCTTGCCTAAAAAGTTTAAAAATAATATTTATAAATTGCTTCGCGTATTTTTCTGTGTGGTGGCCGCCGTCCACATTTATGAAATTTTTCTTGTGCGTAAAGACTCCATTTTGATTTCTCAAATCTTGTTTCTTCTGCTTCGTGTGTCATGTTTTCATAAACCAGTCTACTATTTACGTTATGACCGATGAATCATTGGCGGATTCGTCACAAGAAACTCTGGTGGATTGTGACAATACAGAAAACCAAATCAGCTTGTGAAAAAACATGCTGGAACACTACATCTTAACCCACGTTGCGTGTTTCAATGGTAAGGACGCATACCACTTCAAATGCCTTGGTCTTACAAACTTTAAAGCTAATTCATCTACTAAAAGTTTGTTTGATCTCCGGAATTTCCATTTTCGATTTTTCTTGAAAACGGAACGTCTGTTGTATCTCACCAGGCCGAGTGTCCCAGCGGAAGCTTTCGACCAACTTCGAAATCTGCCAACTAAATCCCGACGAAAATATCTCCAAAATTAAACAGATCATAGTCGCAATTAATAATCTTTCAGAAACTTGCCAAGTCTTCAATCGAACATGCGGTGGAGTTACTTAAAAACATGAACACTCTTACTGAGGCTATCACCCCCCCCGGCCCTCCCCGCGCGCAGGGTCCGAAATCATACTTGGAAGCTGCCAAATCAGGACTTCCACTGTCTTCGTCTCCTGTAGTTTATCATCAATTAAAAGAAATTTATCTAAACGCGAGATGAAAACACAGGTGATCCTGTCAAATTTTGCTGAAAAACGGACGAAAAACCATCTGAACTGTTTTCTAGCTTGAAAAAATTCTTCGACGGATTTAATTTAACGGATTTGATGGCAACACGTAGCCGGTATCGGACGTCACGGCCGTCAACGCATTCCCCATTACGACATTCTTTTAAAGATCACCATGTTAAATCGTTGTCAAAAATCTACTTAGTCGTTGGAAAGAGCTTGCTGCTGATCCCGGAATAGACTTGAAAAAACTTAAATTACGACCTTCTCGAATACATGATATTAAAATTAATAGGTAACATATTTAGGACAGCGTCATATTCATGTATTTGGGAATGCATTAGATCCCGACTTGCGTGTTCCGGGACTCTCATGTCTTTTTCCCATCTTTTGCATACAATAAAATTAAATTCGATAAAACTTTTGAATAAATTTAAATTTAAACGTAAACAGAGAAGTACATGACATGACATTACAATTAATACATAACATATTTTTTATTACAGCTTTATATTAATGTATATGTATGTGCATTATTGCCGGACTTTGAACTTTCGTGTCCCGGGACTCTCATGTCTCTTTCCCATTTTTGGAATATAATAAAATTTAATTTTATAAAACATTTTTTAAAACATTGAGGTATTCATTCGTATCGTTGTATTAGTAAAATTAAACGAAGACGCCCAATCAGGATATGTTCCGAGATCAAACAAATGATATGTCCATGAGTTTATACTAAACAGCATAACTAGAATGCCAAACCAGTTCATCATAAAACCCACAGTCATCTAAAATAAAATTTTATTTAATAATAAAAATCTTTAATAAAGATTTTCGCATAATCACGAATTGTTTTACCAGACGTAGATTTCTGCATAAGGCAAGGCACCTTGATGAATTTTGATTTCATTGATCTTATTAATCTTTTAGTTTCAAAACTTTTTTTGATCTGTTAGAAACACAATCACTTCAAAATTTTATTTTTCGAATATCTTTTTTTAAAGGATCCTAAGGAAAAAAATGATATTTCATACAAACAAAATCCTTTTTAAACATACCCATTTTAGTTGAACGAAATCTTGGCAGTATAGTATAAATAAAGAAAAAAAAATTTTAAAAATTTTAAATTTTCACATAAAAATTTTTCAAAAAATCACATAAAATTTATACCCCATAGAATTGACATAAAAATGTTTAAAGAAATATTTGTAGGTTGTTTTAATTTGCTAGTTTCTATTTTTCTAACGTCTAGAAACGTTGTAAGTATTTTGCTAAATTATTTGTGCTACAAAATAAAACCTGAAAAAATTAGTCATCGCAAATTATTTGTTTTTTTAAGCGGGATTATTGTAAAAATAAGGATTTTTACATCATTTGTTTAGTTGTTTTTTCTTTCTGTGTTTAAAGCTTGCAAACATCTGGTGCTAAATTTTCATTATAACAAAATTTAGATTTTAATCTTTATAGTAACAGTAGTTATTATTAATTATTGTAAAAAGTAGTTATGGTTCAATTATATCTGGCTGACGCTGAAAATTAGAATGCAGACATGAGGGACCAATTAAAATTGTGCGGTAATGACGTTTAAAAAAAAGAACGCAGAATTTTTTAATTCCACCTTTTCACAAAATAATACAAAAAATAACCAATTGTAGCCCTTAGAAAATTTGAATTTAGGTTACAAATTAAGTATTTTGATAAATAATTATTAAAATACAGTTTTTAATAGGCACCTTGCACTGGAACTCGGTTTATACATGAAGTATGTAATAAACATAGCGAGTCACCAAAATGGATAATTACCGTATCTCCTACTTATCTTTTGTAGTATGCAGATCAACCGATCGAAATTTCGGGCGCTTTCGAGGGTTGATCTGCATACTACAAAAGATAAGTAGGAGATACGGTAATTATCCATTATGGTGACTCGCTATGTTTATTGCATACTTCATGTATAAACTGAGTTCCAGTGCAAGGTGCCTATATTTGTTATTAATCAGCTTTAGTAAAAATTTTGAATGTTTTTGTTGTTAAATAGTCGATTCAATACTGCAAATATCGCGTTCAGCTAGATTTTTTTGCCTATAGCAAGAATATATAAGAGAAGAATGTACCACTCAATACAAAAAAATTGCACCCATCCGTGCATCGGTTTGCCATAAATAAACCCTCCCGGGGGAGTATATAAACTAGTGTTGTAAAAAGTATTGATTTTGGATTATTTTAAGTAAAAGTAAAAGTAATTTGAAAAATTTTAATTTAAGTAAAGTAAGAGTAAAAGTAATTTGTCATTTTTTAATTTAAGTAAAGTAAAAGTAAAAGTAATGGTCGAAATTTTATTTAAGTAAAGTAAAAGTAAAAGTAAGGTCTATTTTTTTAAGTAAAAGTAAGAGTAAAAGTATAATAAAAGTAATTTTGAAACGGAGAAAAAGACCGGTTTTTGAAGCTCCAGAGCTCTGTTCTAAAGTTTTTTTGCTAATTTTATGTATAAATTATCATTTTAATAAGTTTTTTAGTCAAAATAAATGGTTTTAGCGTGTTAGCGGCTTAGAAAATTGTCTTCTGCCATTCACTTTACAACAAGCCCATAGGAAATCTACCCATTTAAATTACTTAAATTTTACTTAAATTAATTTAAGTATTTGCAATGGAAAATCCGAGTAAAAGTAAAAGTAAAAGTATTTGAAATTTCAAAAGTCGAGTAAGAGTAAAAGTAAAAGTAATTGAAATTTCAAATGTCGAGTAAAAGTAAAAGTAAAAGTAATCCAAAATCCGTTACTTTTATTACTTTAAGTAAAAGTAAAAGTAACTTTTTACAACACTAATATAAACCCCCCGGGGGAGTATATAAACCCCCCGGGGGAGCATATAAACCGGGGGAGGAGACCCCCCGGGGGGGGAGTATAGATAGACCCCCCCGGGGGAGTATATAGACCCCCCGGGGGAGTATAGAGACCCCCCGCGTTTTTTCCCCCGGGGGCGCCTCCCCCAATTTAAAAAAAAAATTTTTTTTTAGGTCTTTCTTCGCGGTTGTTCGTTGATTGTAGAAACTGTATCAATTATGTAAAAATAGTGTTTGTAATAACTTTATTACAAAATAAACACTATTTTTACATAATAAATACAGTTTCTACAATCAACGAGACAACCGCACCGCGGCGATGCGTTTCCACAAAAAAAAATTTTTTTTTAAATTTTGGGGGAGCATATACACTCCCCCGGGGGGTCTCAGGATGCTTCCCCGGGGGGGGGTATAAACTCCCCGGGGGGGCCGTCCCGGGGGGCTAACATACTCCCCCGGGGGGGGGGGTCATACACTCCCGGGGGGGTCTATATACCTCCCCGGGGGGGTTTATATGCTCCCTCGGGGGCTTATATACTCCCCTGGGGGGGTTATATACTCCCCCGGGGGGGTTTATTTATGGCAAACCGATGCACGGATGGGTGCGATTTCTTGTATTGAGTGGTACATTCTTCTCTTATATATTCTTGCCTATAGTTATCATGGGTGGCGCGGGAGCGCCACGGGGCGATTTAGCCCCGCGGCGCCGCGCTAACCATAATTAGAGAACGTGGGTAAATTCTGAAATTCTTGTTCATCATCTTCTTCTTCTTCTTCTTCTTCTTCTTCTTCTTCTTATTATTCCAACGCTCCATTCTTAAAAACGATATTCCTCATTCGTTACTGATTGATCAAAAATAAACATGGGCTCATTAGAAAGAAGAAGGAATTACGCAACTTTCTTAGGAAGCACTTTTTTCATTTAGGTCCTTGTTATCGAAATTTTTATTGATCAAAATAAAAAATTGAAAATTAGACAAAAAAAAACTTCTAACCGCACAATAACAGCCTTTTGGCAACAATAAGGATTGTACAGAGCATACAACCAACATCCCCTTAAAAACCGCACAAAAATAGCAGACCGGTTTTAATTGGTGGCAGAAACGCCAGTTCCCAGCGCCATCTGCTTCAACCGCGCGGAAAACGGCAAAAACAACAGAGTACTTTTTTTTAATTCTTGCATTACTGATGACAAAATTAATTCAAAGTTTTATTTATTAAAAAATAATAATAAGCGTCGGTGGCGCGGGAGCGCCACGCGCCGCTAATCATCGGTGGTGCGGGGTGCCAACTGCAATTTAACCCACGGCACCGCGCCAACTATACTTAGACAACGTGAGTAAATTTTGTTATTCATGTTCATCATCTTCTTATTATTATTATTTTTACTTTAAAAATTATAATTGCAATCATTGGCACACGGCATCGCGCCAACTATATTTAGAGAAACGTAGGTAAACTTTGTCTGGAGCGCATCTGCACCGCACTAACTATAATTAAACAACGTGGGTTAATTTTGTAATTTAAATTCATCTTCTTCTTATTATTTTTTTTATTTTATCTCGGCAACGGAATGATTATAAACATATGTCATTGCGCAGCTAAAACTATAGTTTATTAGGCTATTTTTTAATTTAATTCAAAAAAAGTGGTAGACTAGCCTTGAAAAATGCTCTAAGAATAGAGCAGGAAAAAGGGGCGATTTTCCCCCGGGCGTATGTTTAGACAGAAAAGATGTAGACTAGTCTGAGATGGACATTATGTGGACTATAGGAAATTTGCATTTGGTTTGGCCAGCTGCTCACTAAATAAAAATTTCTACGATATGATAATTATTTGTTTATACATTGATCTTAATTTTATGAGTTTAAAGAAAAATCTAATCACACAGCACTGTTGCATTTTTTATTTTTATAGTTGTTTGTTAACATGAAATGTCAATTGAAAAAAATTAATATGCATACTCACAGCAATCTTTGACAAGCGCTAAAGCGCCACTTTTTCAAATTTATAGTTGTTTCTTAACATACAAATATAACCTTCTAATTGAAAAAGTGGCGATTTCGCGCTTGTCAAAGATTGCTGTGAGTATGATTTTTTCAATTGACATTTCATCAAACTAAAAAAAAATGCAACAGTGCTGTGTGATTAGATCAATGTATAAACAAATCATTATCATATCGTAGAAATTTTTATTTAGTGAGCAGCTGGCCAAACCAAATGCAAATTTCCTATAGTCCACATAATGTCCATCTCAGACTAGTCTACATCTTTTCTGTCTAAACATACGCCCGGTTCTGGGGAAAAATCTCCCCTTTTTCCTGCTCTATTCTTAGAGCATTTTTCAAGGCTAGTTTATAGTAAGTTATTGTAAAGAAAGTAAGATTAATAATAGATTACGGCTAAACTGTATTGACTTGTATAACTCTTATCAAAATTGGGTGGATTGTCTTTGTGGAAAGAAGTTCAATGAAAACACGACTGATTGATCAAAATCGAAACAAAATTAACGCACCGCAATTTGGATAAAAAGTTTGAGCGTTGGTAGCCAACAGGTCAGATAAAAGCAAAACACTTAATCAAAATACAAAACAAAAAAACTGAAATCGCCAATAATAATGATAAATTCTCGAAAATATCTAAAAGGGTTAACATAAAATTTGTATCAATGTAGAGATTATATAAACTGAATTAAAAATATCGTGAATTCTCACGTTATTACCATAAAAGAGATGAGCTTGATAAGAATTTTGAAGAGGTTCTAATATGCTAGATCAATGCAATATATTAATAATAGTAAAAAAGATTTTACAATATATAAACTAGCCTTAAAAATGCTCCTAAGAATAGAGCAGGAAAAAGGGCGATTTTTCCCCCGGCGGATGTTTAGACAGAAAAGATGTAGACTAGTCTGAGATGGACATTATGTGGACTATAGGAAATTTGCATTTGATTTGGCCAGCTGTTACTAAATAAAAATTTCTACGATATGATAAATGATTTGTTTATACATTGATCTAATCATATAGACTGTTGCATTTTTTTTTTAGTTTGATGAAATGTCAATTGAAAAAAACATACTTACAGCAATCTTTGACAAGAGAGAAATCGCCACTTTTTCAATTAGAAGGTTATATTTGTATGTTAAGAAACAACTATAAATTTGAAAAAGTGGCGATTTCGCGCTTGTCAAAGATTGCTGTGAGTATGATTTTTTCAATTGACATTTCATCAAACTAAAAAAAAATGCAACAGTGCTGTGTGATTAGATCAATGTATAAACAAATCATTATCATATCGTAGAAATTTTTATTTAGTGAGCAGCTGGCCAAACCAAATGCAAATTTCCTATAGTCCACATAATGTCCATCTCAGACTAGTCTACATCTTTTCTGTCTAAACATACGCCCGGGGAAAAATCGCCCCTTTTTCCTGCTCTATTCTTAGAGCATTTTTCAAGGCTAGTCTACCACTTTTTTTGAATTAAATTAAAAAATAGCCTAATAAACTATAGTTTTAGCTGCGCAATGACATATGTTTATAATCATTCTGTTGCCGAGATAAAATAAAAAAAATAATAAGAAGAAGATGAATTTAAATTACAAAATTAACCCACGTTGTTTAATTATAGTTAGTGCGGTGCAGATGCGCTCCAGACAAAGTTTACCTACGTTCTCTAAATATAGTTGGCGCGATGCCGTGCGCCAATGATTGCAATTATAATTTTTAAAGTAAAAATAATAATAATAATAATAAGATGATGAACATGAATAACAAAATTTACTCACGTTGTCTAAGTATAGTTGGCGCGGTGCCGTGGGTTAAATTGCAGTTGGCACCCCGCACCACCGATGATTAGCGGCGCGTGGCGCTCCCGCGCCACCGACGCTTATTATTATTTTTTAATAAATAAAACTTTGAATTAATTTTGTCATCAGTAATGCAAGAATTAAAAAAAGTACTCTGTTGTTTTTGCCGTTTTCCGCGCGGTTAAAGCAGATGGCGCTGGGAACTGGCGCCGTTTCTGCCACCAATTAAAACCGGTCTGCTATTTTTGTGCGGTTTTTATGAGGGGATGTTGGTTGTCTGCTCTGTACAATCCTTATTGTTGCCAAAAGGCTGTTATTGTGCGGTTGGGAGTTTTTATTTGTCTAATTTTCAATTTTTTATTTTGATCAATAAATCGATAACAAGGACCTAAATGAAAAAAGTGCTTCCTAAGAAAGTTGCGTAATTCCTTCTTCTTTCTAATGAGCCCATGTTTATTTTTGATCAATCAGTAACGAATGAGGAATATCGTTTTTAAGAATGGAGCGTTGGAATAATAAGAAGAAGAAGAAGAAGAAGAAGAAGAAGAAGAAGAAGAAGAAGAAGAAGGTTCTGAATTTCAAAATTTACCCACGTTCTCTAATTATGGTTGGCGCGGCGCCACGGGGCTAAATCGCCCCGTGGCGCTCCCGCGCCACCCATGATTATAATAATTTTAAAAATACGTAATTTTTTAGTTGAAACTTAATTTTACATATTCTTCTCCACTTTTAAATTGGCGACGGTTTTGCTGTAAATTAGCATTATGTGTCACGGATTTTATTTAGTAAAAATATGCACACCGCAGTGCTGACTCATAAAGCTTCAGCAGGTATAGGCTTTAATAGAACTATTTACCAGAAGATTTTCTGCTACTGCGCACAATATCGGTATTAAAATACTTGCAGTGGCTGTGTTGCTGGTGAATTCAGTTAAAAATGTCATTAAAATTACTGAAACCGTACACAGGCCGAAAGGGCCCAGATATTTTAGTGATTCCAAAGAATTTCCAACCAATAGTGACAATCCGCTTGTCTGTAAATTAAATTTAAAATATTAAATTTTTTCTGCCACCACCACTGTAGATGTATACTATCCTGCATAACAAAATTAAATTGGGTTTCCTACTATACGAAATCCTATTCATCCCAAAACAAACGATTCTTATGAACAATCACGACGATTAATTCATTGTACATAAAGGTCTCGAAAAGAAAATGGAATAATTCGTGTATAACGGTGGTTAACTAAAAAAAACATGAGTAAAAAATATAGACAACCGCTTGTTTTAGAAAACAATTGAAAAAAAGAGCTGAAAAATAGTTGGTTTTCTAAAATTTTTATGCTCATTTTTTTAGTTCACCAACGTCATATACCAATTACTTTCAATTCTTCTCGAGACCTTTGTATACATTGAATTAACCGTCGTGTTTGTTCATAGAGAAGTAATAACAGTAATAAAAACTTTTGTTTTTAGGCCATTGTTTTTATTTTTTTGTGTAGCCTATGTTGCTTTTTATTTTAATACAAGTTTTACGAACAAAAAAAAACAACATGTAATATTCTTATGCATGATGCATGTCCACGGAACAAAAAAACAATAAAATATCATAAAAAACATTTTGTCATGTTAATTAATTAAGACGTTTCCACAATTGTAATGATTTTTTTCATTTATTAACTTTTACAAACCTTGACAGCGTTTCCAAGTGCAAATCCCCCACCAAGCAAAATCACAACACCCCAAGGAAATTTTTCTTGAATAGCGTCCCAAGATAATAAACGCTTTTTCTTCTCTGAAATTATTTCGTGGGTTAAAAATTTTTTTAAAAATAATTGTATAGATAATAAACGCTTTTTCTTCTCTGAAATTATCTCGTCGGTTAAAAATTTTTTTAAAAATAATTGTATAAAAAACTAGATCAAGAAAAAACTATCAAAACTAACAAAATTCGTTTAACCGCTTATATGATTTGTGAGCGTTTAGTTTATTTTTCGTTTTAAAACCTTATTGTTTGGCGTTCCTCAAAGAAACGTTAGAAAATGTCAGATGTTAGACCCATTTTATACCTTGTTTTTAAAAACGCTGTGACTAAAAAAAAACTATTTATATTTGCTTGTAAGTGTTTTGCAAACCGGGATTGCAAACCGAAGCATAGTTTAGTTCCCGCTTGTAAATAATTTTGAAAAATTGCCACCGTACATATTATAACGCACAAAAATCAACGGTGTTGATTCAGTCAATCAATTTTTATCTCACGTAAGAAAAGTTGATGTTGAAAGTACGTTTGCAAAAGTTGACTCTCCTTCTTATCTTTGGTTGGAAGACCTCGCAGAAAATACTGAAAGTACTATTCATTCATCATACTGAGCTACCAATAGCTGCACGGGACCTGTGCTTATGCACATTAAATGACACCGTATGCAAACTATTTTTAAAGTGAGATTCACCCATTTAATATGTTTGTTAAGTTGCCCGTTGAAGAAAGGTTCGCGTAGAAGAATACGAGCGCTTGATTTATAACTATAACTCTAAGTGAGTAGCAAGTGCTTTCTGAATTTCTCGTCCAAAGAAAACTTGAAAGAGTGCCCAGAGACGATTTCTGGTAATATTAATTGATTTAGCAGTCGATTTTGTCAACAATAAGCAATTCAGAGTTATTATTGGAAAAAAGAGACATATTGGATTAAAAAAATAAGTTAAAAAGGGAACTGTTGCACCTCCGAACAAAAAAAAAAAAAAAATTTTACATAGACTGCACTAAGTTTTCATGGGTGGCGCGGGAGCGCCACGGGGCGATTTAGCCCCGTGGCGCCGCGCCAACCATAATTAGAGAACGTGGGTAAATTTTTAAATTCAGAACCTTCTTCTTCTTCTTCTTCTTCTTCTTATTATTATTCTTCTTCTTATTATTATTATTATTCCAACGCTCCATTCTTAAAAACGATATTCCTCATTCGTTACTGATTGATCAAAAATAAACATGGGCTCATTAGAAAGAAGAAGGAATTACGCAACTTTCTTAGGAAGCACTTTTTTCATTTAGGTCCTTGTTATCGATTTATTGATCAAAATAAAAAATTGAAAATTAGACAAATAAAAACTCCCAACCGCACAATAACAGCCTTTTGGCAACAATAAGGATTGTACAGAGCAGACAACCAACATCCCCTCATAAAAACCGCACAAAAATAGCAGACCGGTTTTAATTGGTGGCAGAAACGGCGCCAGTTCCCAGCGCCATCTGCTTTAACCGCGCGGAAAACGGCAAAAACAACAGAGTACTTTTTTTTAATTCTTGCATTACTGATGACAAAATTAATTCAAAGTTTTATTTATTAAAAAATAATAATAAGCGTCGGTGGCGCGGGAGCGCCACGCGCCGCTAATCATCGGTGGTGCGGGGTGCCAACTGCAATTTAACCCACGGCAACGCGCCAACTATACTTAGACAACGTGAGTAAATTTTGTTATTCATGTTCATCATCTTATTATTATTATTATTATTTTTACTTTAAAAATTATAATTGCAATCATTGGCGCACGGCATCGCGCCAACTATATTTAGAGAACGTAGGTAAACTTTGTCTGGAGCGCATCTGCACCGCACTAACTATAATTAAACAACGTGGGTTAATTTTGTAATTTAAATTCATCTTCTTCTTATTATTTTTTTTATTTTATCTCGGCAACAGAATGATTATAAACATATGTCATTGCGCAGCTAAAACTATAGTTTATTAGGCTATTTTTTAATTTAATTCAAAAAAAGTGGTAGACTAGCCTTGAAAAATGCTCTAAGAATAGAGCAGGAAAAAGGGGCGATTTTTCCCCGGGCGTATGTTTAGACAGAAAAGATGTAGACTAGTCTGAGATGGACATTATGTGGACTATAGGAAATTTGCATTTGATTTGGCCAGCTGCTCACTAAATAAAAATTTCTACGATATGATAATGATTTGTTTATACATTGATCTAATCACACAGCACTGTTGCATTTTTTTTTAGTTTGATGAAATGTCAATTGAAAAAATCATACTCACAGCAATCTTTGACAAGCGCGAAATCGCCACTTTTTCAAATTTATAGTTGTTTCTTAACATACAAATATAACCTTCTAATTGAAAAAGTGGCGATTTCGCGCTTGTCAAAGATTGCTGTGAGTATGATTTTTTCAATTGACATTTCATCAAACTAAAAAAAAATGCAACAGTGCTGTGTGATTAGATCAATGTATAAACAAATCATTATCATATCGTAGAAATTTTTATTTAGTGAGCAGCTGGCCAAATCAAATGCAAATTTCCTATAGTCCACATAATGTCCATCTCAGACTAGTCTACATCTTTTCTGTCTAAACATACGCCCGGGGAAAAATCGCCCCTTTTTCCTGCTCTATTCTTAGAGCATTTTTCAAGGCTAGTTAAAAATAATAACAACTAATAAAAATCAAAAAACAAAATTTCCGTTTTTATGACGTACCAGTATTGCTTCTAAATAACGCAGGTCGTTCATATGGAAAGACAAATAGAAGAAAAGAAACAAATATGGCAGATGAAGCATCCGAAACGTAGCTAAAGCAATTAGTGAAGGGTTGTGTGCTATTTATCGGTTTTTTATGAAGTTTTAGTTAATTAAAACATTTCAATAAAGTGATGTCTTAATTTTTGCAATCTTGAATGTTTGTAACTAATTGGGCTATTTAATTATTAAAACCTGGTGGCTGGTGAAACTAAAAATATGCAACATAAAACTGTGTAAAATATGTAGAAACATCTAAAATATATAAAATTGTTATGTTATTTATTTTTGATAAGATTATACATTTTGCCCAAACACAATTCAAGGGGGGGCCGCCCGTCTCCGGTTTTCTTAAGTATAGAAAATCGCGATTTTTGGCATACGAGGTCTCGAAAAATACAGAAATATTTCCATACAAATTAATATTAGTGTTAAAAAGGCAGAAATACCTAGATTTCAAGTGTTTATTGATTATATTATTGGTTGTAGTTGAAATAATTGATATTAAAAATCAAATTGCAACAAAATTTTTTTAAAACCCTTACAAATATTCACTACCCAGTATTTATTAGAAAAAATACTTCCAATAAAGGGGCACCGTTACCCTTTTTCACTTAAGTAAAAATTAATGAAAATATTGTTGTATTTATGGTTTAATATACGATTTTCCGTTAAAAAAATGGGGGTTAATTTTTTCAAAATTTCGGCGAAACCTAAATTTAATTTAATATGGTGAAATTTAAAGCTCCAAGTAGTATGTTTTTATTGAAATATAATATGATTTTTAAACTGCCATTATAGCTCTCGTGCTGTTAGTCTGTTGTGTGTGCGTTTTAGATTTAATAAAGGCCGTGGGTTTATAAACCTCTTTTAGAAAGGTTGAAGAGCCGGTGTCGTAGAATAGATCTTCCCCCATTACAGATCTTCCCCCCGGAAGATTTATTCTGGTTCACGCCAGAACAGATCTTCCCCCCTCAGAATATTTATTCCCCCTGTGTTAAAGGATACAGCAAAAATTTGCATAAAAGAGAGAGGGGAAGAATAAATCTTCCCCTCTCTCTTAAGAGAGAGGGAAAGAATAAATCTTCCCCTCTCTCTTAAGAGAGAGGGGAAGATTTATTCTGTTGTTCACTCTAGAATAAATCTTCCCCCTTGTTATAAATCATGTAACACTTACTTGCATATTAAAAACAACATGTTTTTTTGTTTTTCGCGTCATTTCGTGTTTTTTTTTTTCTTTTAATAAAAAAATTCATAAAAAATACTCGAGGTTTCAGATCAAAGAATTGGTAATAAACACAAAAAAATAAATTTTATTCTAATCAAACATTTAAGATGTACGAAATATTTAAAAAACCTGCCTTTTTCAAATTAACACTTTTTGAATATTTTACTTAAAATTAGGATTTCGATCTTTTAAAGCTAAAATGTGAACCCTAAGCAAACCTAAGCAGAAAACTTAAATTCAAAATATTAACCGTTTAAAATTTTAAGCAACATATTATGAAAAAAATTAGAACTCGTAGGAAAGTTTGGCTGCGCCAGTAAAAATACATTCTGCATATCTTCGGAAAATATCACTTCTTTAAACAAAAAACTTTTTTCTAAGCCTAAGCAAAACCTAAAAATCAACCTAAAAAAAAATAAAATTATTAGTAATTAACTCTAAAAAAATTTTTTTCTATTTTAAATAAAAAAAAACTAAAAATTATATACTCATAATAATTATTATTTCTTTTATTTAAATTTTTTCTATATATTATGTTTTATAAGAAGCAAAAACTGAAAGGTAAATAATGAATCAAATACTGTTGAAAAAAATTAAACTGGTGTCATTTTTTTATGTTTTTTTATTATACTTTGTCTAAAAAATTAATTAAACTTAAAAAAGCCTTCTAACGATATTAATTTTCTTAAAAAAATATTCATTTTATTTAATTATGGCATATTTTTTTACATACTCACACAAACGAACTAATGCAAACGTATTTTTTTATCTCCGAAAACCAACTAAATAATACTTAATTATTAATGTCAATGCTCAACTGTTTTTTGAATTAACAACAATTAAAGCTAAAGTTGATTTATATAAAAATACAAAAAGAAACTATTTTTTCTAAATGTAAAATTTTAACCTTCTGTGTTAAAAATTATGTTTTTAAAATTTGCCGAAACAAATTTTCTCGCGTATCATTTTTGTTAAAAATTTATCCAAATTTTTAACGGGGGAATATTTTTGCGGGTGTTTGACCCAGAATAGATCTTCCGGGGGGGGGGAAATCTATTCTGGCGTAAATCAGAATAAATCTTCCGGGATGAAGATCTATTCTAGAGCGCACCAGAATAAATCTTCCGGGGGGAATATCTATTCTAGAGCGCACTAGAATAAATCTTCCGGGGGGAAGAAAAATAGGGGGGAAGATCTATTCTGCGACACCGGTTCACACCGGAGTGGCAGCTGATAGGTGACGCACAGCGCACACAGTTACACCGCAGCAACAATAAGAGTGTAATGATGTAAACGCATTCACTATAGCTATCAGCTGCCGATCCGGTGAACCGGCCTTCATCCGCAAAGCCGCAAAGATTGCTTCGGCACAGACCGGTGAAAACATTTTGTAGTATTTTATAAGAAATGCCGATTGACACAACATAACAAATGTAATTATACAACCAATCCGTC
>JASAMX010013699.1:0-36651 GCA_030248175.1 Microlaimidae sp. YZB2_3 | reverse complement strand
TGTCCTGTGTGTGTTTGTGTGTGTGTGTATGTGTGTGCGTGTGTTTGTGTGTGTGTGTGTGTGTGTGTGTGTGTGTGTGTGGGGAGGCTGGGGCTTTTCCTCAAAATTTCCGAATTTTTTGCCCCTGACCCCCCTCTAGAATTTTAAATCTGCCCCTTCTCCCTCGAAAAAATTTTAGGTACTTTTTTATACCAAATTTTCTTCCAAAAACGTGAATTTTTAACACATATTCATGTTTTTACACCAGAATATCGCTTTTTATTCAATAAACTGTAGTATTATCTTATTAAAAAACAATTATTAAAGTTATTATGGTTTAAAACTGTTTTGCTTTGGACACTAGACCTTACCTGACCCCCTCTAGATTTCAAAAGTTTTCACCCCGGGTCGACCCCTACCCCTAAAAAACTAGGGGGTCCGGACCCCCCCCCCTGGAACCCCTCTCCTAGAATTCAAAATTCGATTTACCCCGGGTAACCACCCCCCCCCCTCTTAGCTGCCCGGACCGTTCTCACCTATGGTTGAGCCTGGGTCAAATAATTTGAAATTCTACACGGGAAGACACACAAGGTAGATTTTTTCTAAGGGCGAAAACCCAAATTTTTTTTTATAGGAAAGGGGGGAGAGGATGGGTAGTGAATTTCATCTTACCCCTAATATGATTATTTTTAAAAAATCATCTATGCACAACTACCCAAGCGGTGACCAATAAAAATCAAATAATACCAGGATTCTGGAAAATAGAGAATATAGAAAATTTATCTGGTTTTTTCACGTGTTTTCAGGGGCGTAGCCAGGATTTCGGAAAGGGGGGGGGGTTGTACTCCATACAAATTTTTCAAAAGGGGGGGGGGGTTGTAGGGGGTTGTACGCCAAATTTTCAAAATACCGTAAAAAAGACATTAAAAAAGGGTAAAAATTTTTGCGCTTCGCGCTAGGTGATTCTTTTTGTTGTTATTTGCATTGTTTTTTTAAGTTAAACTTGAAAAATTTCCGGTTTAAAAAGGTATAACATTAAAAATCGTGCGATAGCACGAAAAAATTTTCTAAAATTGTCTTTGAAATTCAATAAAAACATCACTTAAATGTTGTAAAAAGGTATATAAATGTCGAGCGCTGAGCGGAGCGAAGCGCGAGGAAATTTTTTAAAATTGTTCTCTTTGGACCCCCAAATTTTTACCTCCGCCAACCCAAAAGGGGGGGCGGGTTGCCACCCCTACAACCCCCCCTGGCTACGCCCTTGCGTGTTTTAATAAATCTATCAATAGGTGGGGGACCTATTGTAGCTTAGGGGAATATTTACCCTGGGGTATAGGTGGGAAGCCTTTCGGATTTGAGGGGGAGTTACCCGACCCCCGAAATTTAGAGGAGGGGTGTCCCAAAAAAAATTTTGAGGTATACCTCAAATACTCCATTTTTAGCGTTTTAGTACTTGCACCTCAAAATTTTAGGGGGGTGGTGGGGGAGTTGTCCGTGGTCATACATAAGCATGGACCGG
Source organism: Microlaimidae sp. YZB2_3 (assembly GCA_030248175.1). Lineage (NCBI taxonomy): Eukaryota > Metazoa > Nematoda > Chromadorea > Desmodorida > Microlaimidae > Microlaimidae sp. YZB2_3. Next base: position 35,153 of record JASAMX010013699.1, on the reverse strand, counting down.
CAAGCTAGGGGGTGGCTACCCGGCTGTAGGTTTCGATTACGCTTTAGACTTGAGTTTTGCTTAGACTTAAGTTTTGCTAAGGCTTAACTTAAGCTTAGCTTAGATTTTGCTTAGGTTTTGCTTAGGCTTAGTTTAGTCGCTGATTTTATTTACCGTTTTTGGGGTAGGTTTTGGCCCTTCTCACCTGGGGTAGACCAGTTTGAAATCCAGAAAAGGGTTAGCGGGGGTCTCGTTTCCAAACAAAGTCACATTAAATCATTTATTTAAGTTTTTTAGCCCTAACATTGAATTTTATATAATAAAATAGATTATTTATGTATAAAGAGAGTACAAAAGTAGTTTTTTTTACTACAAACATACCCAAAATTTGGCTCGGAGGGGGGGGAGGGGAGAGAGGGTCGATTTAGAATTCCAGAGGTGGGAAGAGTGTCAATATTCAAAAATTTTGGTGGAGGGGGGCCCCCTAGATTATTTTTTAGGGGGAGGTAAATACCCAGGGTAAATCGAATTTTGAATACTAGGAGGGGGTCCCAGGGAGGTCCGGACCCCACTAGCTTTTTAGGGGGGGGGGTCGACCCGGGGTGCGAAATTTTGAAATCTAGAGGGGGGTCAGGTGGGGTCTGGTGTCCAAAGCAAAACAGTTTTAAACCATAATAACTTTAATAATTGTTCTTTTTATAGGATAATACTACATTTTATTGAATAAAAAGCCATATTCATGTATAAAAAGGGTGTAAAAGCATGAATATGTGATGAAAATTCACGTTTTTGGAAGAAAATTTAGTATAAAAAAGGTACCTAAAATTTTCCCATGACGGGAAGGGGGAATCAGATTTCAAAATCTAGAGTGGGGGTCAGGGGTAAAAAATTCGGAAATTTGGGGGGAGGGGGCCCCCTAGATTTTCGTCTAGGGGGGGGGGGGACAAAATTTCGAGGCTAGAGGGGGGGAGGTGGACCCTACCCTGCCCCCCCCTTTCTCACCTATGGGAGGGGGTATAACCCTCCTGCCCACCTATGCCCTGGGGGCCTCACGAAGTTTCCAGACAGGGGGAATAGGTTTGCTATACCTTAAAATATGAGGGGTCTGGGGGTATAGGGAATATTTAAAAATCGCAAAAAATCCTTTAAGTTGTAACAAAATTAAAATGAAAGTAATAATAAGTCTTGTGTTGTGGTAAACAATAATATATTATATCTAATGCAGACCTGTGAACGGTCTAAAAATGCACCGTTCTGTTAGAGGATTCGCTCCCTGTTTTATTCCCCCCCCGCTCAAAAGTGGAAAAGTACTTAAAAATTATGGCGCCATTTTTGACCTATTATGACGCCACCATGTGAAATTTTTACAGTTTTTAACCTATTTCAATGCAATTTAAGTTATTTTAGGGGGGCAATGCTCAGGTCTGCTAATATGTTAACTCTACTAAAAAAAACAAATTTTTTTTTGAAGTCAGTAAGGAAGACGGAACTGAGAGGGGTCGCCTTGGAGGAAAGATAGAAGAGAAAAGGGCGTACACCTTACGCCTCTGCAACCCTCCCTCCCTCCCTCCGTGTCCCTGTCCTTCGATCACCTATAATCTATAAATAAGATCTCACCAGGAGGAGACGGTTGTTTATTTCTGTCCGGGTAGTGTACGTGGTGCTGGGGTGGATGTGATTCGTGCTGCGCATTCTTTTGAAGTTGTTGAGCGGCGAACTGCTGGTAGGCGGCCATCATGTCCGGGGGGACCATCCCTGGTCCCGCCACTCCCGCCGCAAGAGGATTTAACGGTACTCGACCCGCCATCGACGTTGGCACCTGAAAACTTTTATGTTATAACTACTGATTAAGAGTTTGAAATGTAAAACTAATAACAGAAAACAAGGAATATCTTATCAAAAACATACAAAAATATGTTTTTCATACATGAGGAAATTGGTTTTAAATGAAGGAAGTTAAACTCGGATTTAGGGGGGGGGGTGTAATATCTTAGGACCGCATTCTTATCACCACTCGTTTATTTTCTGGAGTAAAATTGAATTTACCCATATTATTTTTCGATTAAATAGAAAGGAAAAATAGATTAAAATAACGCTTAACTTATTTTACAAAGCCATTGCATTTTAAGTTTTTCCGTAAAACATTCAATTTGATATCAAACTTGAGTTTGGAAGTACTTAGAAGTCATTTTGAAGACATTTTTCCTTTAATTTTCGAAAATTGGGGAAAGATAAGCCCGCTTTCTTACAATTTGCTTGTTAGCCCCTATTTTCCCATAATAATACAGATACATTAAACCTGTACTATTAAATTGATAAAATAAAGGGCACCTGTGGTCGGGGTGGAAAGGTTGCGGGATTAGGTAAACGACCACCGGAAGCCTGTAGAAAAGCGGTCATCTGGGCCATCAAAGCCGGATTGTTCAAAATCTGAGGTGGAATTACAGGCTGCTGCCCTGAAACATAATGCATTATTTAGCTTAAAAAGCCACATTAATTATTTAGAAGTTGTACAAATAATGTCTGTATTAAAATTTTAGATAAACATATTTATCTTAACGTTTAAAAATATGTCTGCTTAAAATTTTTCAAGTTCATATATTATTTTTGTACAAAGCATAGTTAAAAACTAAATTAAAAAATGAGATCTATTTATAGTTTTAAGAATCTATTTATTTATTTAAAATTAAATCTATTATCAACATTTTAATCAATAACACTGGACACTCAAGAACTAAACTAAATTTTAGGCACATTTAATAAAATTTTAAGAACTCTGCACGGTCTAGAAGTCCTCTTATTATTGGCTATATTATTGAGCGGTCTCTTTTTTCTCCGTTTTGACTACCCTATCCCATTTTAAAAATTTTTAAAATACGACGGAACCCTGAAGACTACGAAAATATTGTTTATAGTATAAAACAGTAAATTAAATTGTCTTTTCCCTGTTTTTCTACCCTGCGTTAGGTCACTACCCCGCTTCTAAAAAATTCTCACCGTCCTGCCAGGGACGAGTGGGGCGAAGAGTGCACAGGTTTGATATGTTAAAATTAAATAGGATAATAAGATGACAATAAAAGTTCTAGACTAACAACAAAGCTGACCTTGCAGTGGACTTGGTGTTCTAGCTGGGCGCTGGATACCGGGGGGCAGTTGGGGGATGGTGACGTGTTGTTGCTGGGAGACCTGAGGCTGGGGGTTCCCGGTAACAAGGCGCTGGGCGTCTCCACCTGCCCCGTTAGTGACCGGCGGGGGAACGCCTTGCTGGATCTGCAACTTACGCAGCGTCTCCAGCAGATGGGCCTGCTGTTGTGGATCCTAAAAATAAAAATATACAATATACTTTCCATTTTTAAGTTTACGGTTTGAGAGAATTCTGTCTCAAAAGACACTCCGATAACAATTATGAAAAAATAAGCATACAATTTATTGATTTTAATATAATCACTTACTTGTAGCGGATTTCCTTTTTGTAGCTGAGCCATATTTATTCGACCTTTTTGCTGAACGTTTGAGGCATCTCCAGACGGTCCCTGAGACCCTGGCAGTAGGTTCCTTTCCCCACCCAATCCGGAATTTACTTGTTCCTCTGACAGTGCACCTTTCGGTGCCGATTTAATCAAATCCTAGATTTTTACAAAAATTGAATTAATAAAGTAATATTTCAGACCTGTACACGGTCTGGAAATGCCCCCTCGCTTTATTGGAGGATTTGCCCCCCCTCCCAAAAATGAAAAAAGTACCCTAAAATTATGACGCCATTTTTAATATATAATGACGCCATCATCGCCAATTTTTTGCAGTTTTTAGACATATTTACCTTATTTTCGCTTTTTTTGTTCCTTTTTCCCTTTTCCCTTCTTTTTTTCGTTCTCTCCTGCTTGCCCTCCTCCCGTTTCAAAAAAGTTGCCTCCCGTGCCCCTCCCGTTTTGGAATTGCAACCCCCCCCCCCAATAAAACCCCGGGGGGAGGACAGTGCACAGGCCTGAATATTTTATAACCAAAACGAAGAATTAAAGCTTAAATTATAAGTAAAATTTTAGAAACTAAACAGATATTACCGCGGAGTTTCAATTCAAAGTGTCAGAATAAGTAAAAAAGCAAAAGGAGAGTTGTTGCATGACAACCGCTTCTAAACCGGTAGGTTATAAACTTTAATTAAACGTTTCCTGGTAAAGCATTGATTTTTTAGTATAAAGGATGAGATGAAACTCCCTGAAAAATAACTGCGATAAAAATTAGGTATGCTAATATTAGTTTTTTTAATAATAAAAAATAGAACAAAGTATTGGTCATAAACATAATGCTTCACTTTTTTAATAAAACGTAATTAAACTATAAATTATCTTATTGCAGTAACAATTTTACCGATTGTATTAGGATAGACATTTTTACATAATTAATTTATAATTAACATTAGTCAATCGAAGTTTAATTGAATAAAATTATTTAAAATCGATTGGTACAATCTAAAGTCAAAAAATCAGTTTTAAACTTATCAACTTGTCAAAAAAAATGTTAAACATGTTACAGAATCAATGACATGGAGATTTCGATTTGGAGCTTTAAAAACGGATTGTCACTATTTAACATAATAGTGCATTTTATAGTGTAAAATTACAAAATTTTGGATACATGATTTTATATACTTGAAAAAAATTCTGACTAATAAACGATTGCGATACATAATTGGTAGAAAAAAAACTAGTAAAAAAACATTACTCAAAGTTAATTAAAGGTAAAACAATTTTTTGACAGCATTAAATAATCTGTCTTCGCTACAAAGGTTGTTTTTAGCTATACAACCGAACTTATCACCTCAACAACAAGTTTAATCACTTGTAAAAGCTTAAAATCGAGCTCTGCGTGTCAAAATTGATCTAAAATACATTTAGTGCCAGTAAAAAAGTTATAAAGCAAAATATACATATAAATTATAATTTTGTATGTAAATTAATTTAGACGGATTGTTCAAAGTTTTTGTACTATTGATAAAACTAAGGAAGAGAAAACAAAATGTTTGTTCTGATTTGGCAAACTTTGCAAAATTGTATAAAATTAAGACTAAGTGTGTTCTTAGGCAGTTACACAGAAGGTTAAAATATTACATTTAGAAAAAAATAGTTTGTTTTTTGTATTTTTATATAAATCAACTTTAGCTTTAATTGTTGTTAATTCAAAAAACATTGTAGTATTTACACTTATAATTAAGTATTATTTAGTTGCTTTTTGGAGATACAAAAATAATGTTTGCATTAGTTCGTTTGTTTGGGTATGTAAAAAAATATGCCATAATTAAATAAACTGAATATTTTTTTGAATAAATTAATATCGTGAAAAGGCTTTTTTCTTTAAATTCATCTTTAAATAAATAAAAGTACAAAGACATGAAAAATGACACCAGTTTAATTTTTTTTCTCATTGTATTTGATTCATTATTTACCTTTCAGTTTTTGCTTCTTATAAAACATATATAGACAAAAATTGAAAATAAGAAGACAAAATTTAATATCATGGTAGTCCGTACCACAGGGGACAGGATCTCTCTCAAATTCTGGGAAGGCAAAAATTTTGAAGTGTCCTTTTGGTTTTAAAAAATTAGCAAAAAAATTTTTCAATTACTTGTAATGTATTAAAGCTATCTGAAATGCATTATTAAGTTATCTAGGTTTATAAAAGCTCATTTATAAAACGTTATTTCGTAAAATAAGTAGTATTTCGTAGAAATCGTAAAGGAATTCGCAACAAGCACAAAAAGAAGAGCAAATTTTAGATATTAATAACTGAAGCATTCACTATAAAATCTTATCAAATAAAGATTTTTTATTTTTAGAAAACGTATGTTTTTTATTAATAGTAACAAATATGAAAACTATTTTATTTTGTTGTATTTATTTAAAAAACAACTGAAATAAATAAAGATTCAGTACTTAAATTTAGGTTTCCTGATGCCTTTTCTCAAAAGCTTAAAATTAAAACTCTGCACTCGGGGGGCATTCTGCCCCCGGACTGTACAAGGGAGGCTCCGCCCCTCACCCCGCTGGGCTCCCGCCCCCCACCCCCTCGTGGGCCCCTATAAACCACCTTCCAAAAAATCCCCCCTCAATTCAAATCCTGGCTACGGCCCTGATTATGGGTATCCATAAGTTTTTAGTTTTTTTTTATTTAAAAGCCAAATACAAAAACAAAAAAAACCTTCTTCATGTTCAGCAGTTATTGCAATCATTAACAAAGTATTAAAGTTGCTTATTTTTTTGGTTGTTCAGGTTGATTTTTAGGTTTTGCTTAGAGGAGCTTAGAAAAAATGTTTTTTTTGTTTTTAATCCAGGAAGTGATATTTTCCGAAGATATGCAGAATGTATTTTTTCTGGCGCCGCCAAACTTTCCAGCGAGTTCTAACTTTTTTCATAATATATTGCTTAATATTTTAAACGGTTAATATTTTGAATTTATGTTTTCTGATTAGGTTTGCTTAGGGTTCACATTTTAGCTTTATAAGATCGAAATCCTAATTTTAAGTAAAACATTCAAAAGGTGTTAATTTAAAAAAAGGCAAGTTTTTTTTAAAATATTTCGGACATCTCAAATGTTTGATTAGAATAAAATTTATTTTTTTGTGTTTATTACCAATTTTTTGATCGGAAACTTCGAGTATTTTTTATAAATATTTTGAAAAAAAAACGAAATGACGCAAAAAACAAAAAAAGGATGTTGTTTTTAATATGCAAATAATTGTTACATGATTTATAACAAGGGGGAAGATTTATTCTTGAGTGAACACCAGAATAAATCTTTCACTCTCTGTTGAGAATTTTATGCAAATTTTTGCTGTATGCTTTAACACGGGGGGGAATAAATATTCTGAGGGGGGAAGATCTGTTCTGGCGTGAACCAGAATAAATCTTCCGGGGGGGAAGATCTGTAATGGGGGAAGATCTATTCTACGACACCGGAGCCAGGCCTCCAAATTTTGGGCGCCAGCGCTGAAATCTAGGCGCCAAAAACATAAAATTTTTTTATGTGAACAAATGGTGCTAATATAATAGTTTTTTCAGTACCATATATAATTTTGGATGACTTTAAAGTCAAATTTTTGGTTTATATGCTAAAAATCTAAAAAAAAATATTTTTTTTCTTTTTCAAACTACAAACACTACAAATTCATATTCAAAAAAAACCAACCGAAAAGTATGCCTATTTGTAGTACCAGTTTTCAAAAATTTTTTTCTGAAAATGTTTTTGGGCCCATTTTTATGTTCGGATATGTTAAAACTTTCTTTATAGTTGCTTTGAAGTAGTTTTAAGTTCGTTTTTACAAAAAAACTTAGCTAAACATTTAGGTCAAAATTTAGCGATTGTCGTAATGCCGGGGTAAATTTGGCCACCATTTTAAAAAAGCTAGTTTTTTGTAAAAATGAGCTTGAAACATAGTTTCTCTTTTTTTAAAACGTAGGGTGGCCAACTTAGCCCCTTTCTTAAGTAAATTTGAATCTACACGGCATTTCGCATGTGAAAATCCAAGCCGGGGCTAAGTTGGCCACCCCGAAATTTTAAAAAAAAGGATACATGGAGCACCCGAAATTTGGTGCCTATTTCAGATTCTGTTCGCCACACAAAACTCTAGACAGTACATAAAAAAATTTTAATAAAATTATTTTATTGAGGAGTTATTTTAAAAAAACCTCAAAACCCGGCCAACTTAGCCCCACTTTACGGTATTTGATTTATTATTAAAAAACAAGTTGATAATTCGAACTTAGGACCAATTAAGATTACTTCTATGACGTTTACAACACAAATTAAAGCGCAGAATTGTTTTTAATTCCCACCTTTTCACAAAATATAGCCGAATTAATGTTTTCTTTTTAAAAATTAGCATTTTTGTTCCAAATTGAGTAAATTTTATAAGGAAAAAGAAAGACCTATTTTTTTAAGTAAGAGTAAAAGTACAATAAAAATAAATTTGAATCGGAGCAAAATACCGATTTTCGGGGCTCTAGATCTCGGTTCCTAACAGTTTCGCTATTTTTATGTATATATATTTTTTAAAAGTTTTTGGTTTAAATAATTGGTGTTAAGCGTGTTAGCGGCTTGAAAAATTTTCTTTGGTCTCCCATTTTGCACTAATCCCATAGGAAATTTCGTTGAAATAAAAATCCGAAAAAAAGCAAAAGTAACTGAAATTACAAAAGTCGAGCAAGAGTAAAAGTAAGAGTAAGCGAAAATTTTACAAGTCGAGTAACAGTAAAAGTAAAAATAAGTTAAGTTTAAAAGTAAAAGTACGCCAAAATCCGTTACTTTTATTAGTTTAATTAATAACTTTTTACAACACTAAACAGTTTCATTGCAACCTGTAAATAATAACCTCAATATTTGGAATTTGAAACCCGCAAAGCTTGGATAGTTCATAAAAAATAATACCAAAACATACAATAATAATAACAAAATGTTCCGCCGACATGCCATTATAACGGAATACTTTCAGCATGAGCATACCTTATTTGAATGGCAGCATTTAATTTGACTTTTTGTGGATAGTATGTCAATATGTCATAACTTAATTTTATGATGGAATGTATTTAACTTTTTTGCCGCAAACTAATAAATTAATTTTAATTAACTCTTTTCCGTGATCGCATTTTCCTACTTTAGCACCGTGAAGCCATACATGGGCATGGAGGGGTTAATTCCCCCCCCCACTCAGAAGGGTTGAGAAAAGGTTAACCCCCCAATTTTGGAAAAATGAAGAAAAAAATGTCTTTAAAATGACTTTTAACTGCCTCCAAATTAAAGTTTTGAGGTCAAAATGAATGTTTCAAACAATAAAAAATTAAAAATGCAATAAAAAGGGCTTTTTGACCTAAAAGTAGCGTTTTTTGCCTATTTGTCTTTCAAAATTAAAAAACGATATGGGTAAAATGCACTCTAAAAAAAACGGTAAAATGCGTTTGTCGGATTTTAACCCTTGCCCCCTTAATTTTTGGTTTAACCCCCTCACTCCGACGAACTTGCCCATGTATGCGTGAAACCTTCGTACCTCCACAGGAAAACTTTCGTCCCAGTAGTGGTATCTTTTTCTGACCATTGTGGTATTTAAAATTCCCCGCGGTTAACTCCACGTATCACCTAGGTCATACCTACAATTTTTTGTCCTACTGAGCAGTAAGGGAGCAAATTAAAATCAGTAAAGCTGTAGCGGTAGCAATTAACCCAATTTTAAGCATGCTTGAAGTACCACCTAGGTATGACCTAGGTGATACGTAGACTTAACATCTGAGAAATTAACACACCACAATCGTCAAAGGAAGATACCACCACCGTGGGACGAAAGTTTCATGGTTGTAAAAACGTTTACCGTAGTAACCAAAGAAGAGGCGATCAATGTGATTGTGTTAAAGGAAAATAAGCCAATATAATGACGTAGTATAAGCCAAAAACAGGTATGCCCATATAATGGCATACGTCGCGGCGCCTTTTTTCATAGAGAAGTTTCACATTCATCGTTATGTTATACATTTTAGATAATATTAAAAGATCCGGGTGTGAATCAACTAAGTGGTGCACCATTCGGTCTTTTTAGGCCCGCCAGCTGAAATATTTTTAACAACCATTGTTAATGTTTCGCTATATTCATGTTAGTGATGTTCCCTTCCTCCCTCCACCAGGGCTCCGGCCATTTGAAACAAAAAGAGCTCCGGAGTTCTATATATTAGTAATTAAGCTTATTAAAGCTTGAAATATGTTTCACGTTATTTTATTCGCATTTAGAAATAATTTTCATAGTTTTTATTTAGACAAAAAATATGTGGAATTACTTTTTTAATTATTAATAAAATTTGTGAAAAAAAAGGGCCGGCTTTAAATGGTCAGAGCTCCGGAGCATGAAATTAAAGGTTAAGAACATCACTATTTAATATGATGATATAATAAGTAATATGAAGCAAATTAAAGTTATGTTTTATTTTTCCGCGTGTTGCTAGGATTTTTTTTTCTGAAGACAAGAACATTAACATACATAATAGCGAAACTGTTAGGAACCAAGATCTAGAGCCCTTAAAATCGGTATCTTACTCCGATTGTAAGTAAAATTTATTTTTATTGTACTTTTACTCTTACTACTTAAAAAAGAGGTCTTTGTTCTTTTTTATAAAACTACTCAATTTAAGAAACAAAAAAAATGCAAATTTAAAAAAAATTAATTAGTTAGGCTATATTTTGTGAAAAAGGTGGGAATGAAAAACAATTGTGCGAACTTTAATTTGTGTTGTAAACGTCATAGAAAGTAATCTTAATTGGTCCTAAGTTCGAATTATCAACTTGTTTTTTAATAATAAATCAAATACCGTAAAGTGGGGCTAAGTTGGCCGGAGTTTTGAGGTTTTTTTAAAATAACTCCTCAATAAAATAATTTTATTAAAATTTTTTTATGTACTGTCTAGAGTTTTGTGTGGCGAACAGAATCTAAAAAGAGGCACCAAATTTCGGGTGCTCTATGTATCTTTTTTTTTTATATTTCGGTGTGGCCAACTTAGCCCCGGGCTTGGATTTTTACATGCGAAATGCCGTGTAGATTCAAATTTACTTAAGAAAAGGGCGAAGTTGGCCACCATACGTTTTAAAAAAAGAAAAACTATGTTTCAAGCTCATTTTTGACAAAAAACTTAGCTTTTTTAAAGGGGGCGGCGAAAATTTACCCCGGCATTACGACAATCGCTAAATTTTGACCTAAATGTTTAGCTAAGTTTTTTTGTAAAAACGAACTTAAAACTACTTCAAAGCAACTATAAAAGAAAGTTTTAACATATCCGAACATAAAAAAATGGGCCCAAAAACATTTTCAGAAAAAAATTTTTGAAAACTGGTACTACAAATAGGCATACTTTTTGGTTGGTTTTTTTTGAATATGAATTTGTAGTGTTTGTAGTTTGAAAAAGAAAAAAAATATTTTTTTTTAGAATTTTTAGCATATAAACCAAAAATTTGACTTTAAAGTCATCCAAAATTATATATGGTACCTGAAAAAACTATTATATTAAGCACCATTTCTCGTTCACATAAAAAAATTTTATGTTTTTGGCGCCTAGATTTCAGCGCTGGCGCCCAAAATTTGGAGGCCTGGCTCCGGTGTCATAGAATTAGATCTTCCCCCCATTACAGATCTTCCCCCCCGGAAGATTTATTCTGGTTTACGCCAGAACAGATCCTCCCCCCTCAAAATATTTATTCCCCCCCGTGTTAAAGCATACAGCAAAAATTTGCATAAAATTCTCAAACAGAGAGTGAAAGATTTATTCTGGTGTTCACTCAAGAATAAATCTTCCCCCTTGTTATAAATCATGTAACAATTATTTGCATATTAAAAACAACATCCTTTTTTTTGTTTTTTGCGTCATTTCGTTTTTTTTTCAAAATATTTATAAAAAATACTCGAAGTTTCCGATCAAAAAATTGGTAATAAACACAAAAAAATAAATTTTATTCTAATCAAACATTTGAGATATCCGAAATATTTTAAAAAAAACCTGCCTTTTTTTAAATTAACACCTTTTGAATGTTTTACTTAAAATTAGGATTTCGATCCTATAAAGCTAAAATGTGAACCCTAAGCAAACCTAATCAGAAAACATAAATTCAAAATATTAACCGTTTAAAATATTAAGCAATATATTATGAAAAAAGTTAGAACTCGCTGGAAAGTTTGGCGGCGCCAGAAAAAATACATTCTGCATATCTTCGGAAAATATCACTTCCTGATTAAAAACAAAAAAAACATTTTTTCTAAGCCTAAGCAAAACCTAAAAATCAACCTAAACAACCAAAAAAATAACAACTTTAAACCTGTTTAATGTTGAATTAACTGCTGAACATGAAGAAGGTTTTTTTTGTTTTTGTATTGGCTTTTAAATAAAAAAAAACTAAAAACTTATGGATACCCATAATCAGGGCCGTAGCCAGGATTTGAATTGAGGGGGGGGGATTTTTTGGAAGGTGGTTTATAGGGGCCCACAAGGGGGGTCTGGGGGCGGGAGCCCCCCAGCGGGGTCAAGGGGCGGAGCCCCTTGTCAGGGGGGTCCGGGGGGCAGAATGCCCCCTGCGGTGGAAAATTTTTTAATTTTAAGCTTTTAAAAGGCATCAGGAAACCTAAATTTAAGTACTGAATCTTTATTTATTTTCAGTTGTTTTTTTAAATAAATACAACAAAATAAAATAGTTTTAGGTATTTTATTACTATTTTAATAAAAAAGAACATACGTTTTCTAAAAATAAAAAATCTTTATTTAATTTAAGTTTTTATAGTAAATGCTTCAGTTATTAATATCTAAAATTTGCTCTTCTTTTTGTGCTTGTTGCGAATTCCTTTACGATTTCTACGAAATACTACTTATTTTACGAAATAATTCCTTTTTTATAAATAAGAGCTTTTATGAACCTAAATCACTTTAAATAATGCATTTCAGATAGCTTTAATACATTACAGAGTGATTTGGAAAAAAAATTTTTTTTTCTAAATTTTTAAAAAAACCAAAGGGGGACCCTTACGAAATTTTTTGCCTTCCCAGAATTTGAGGGGGGGATTAATCCCCCCAATCCCCCCTGGCTACGGACTTGCCCATAATCTAATTTTTATTTCTTCTTATTTCAATTTTTGTCTATATATTATGTTTTATAAGAAGCAAAAACTGAAAGGTAAATAATGAATCAAATACGAATCGAAAAAAAATTAAACTGGTGTCATTTTTCATGTCTTTTTTATTATACTTTGTCTTAAAAATTGATAAACTTAAAGAAAAAAGCCTTTTCACGATATTAATTTTCTTAAAAAAATATTCAGTTTATTTAATTATGGCATATTTTTTTACATACCCAAACAAACGAACTAATGCAAACGTATTTTTTATCTCCAAAAAGCAACTAAATAATACTTAATTATTAATGTCAATGCTCAACTGTTTTTTGAATTAACAACAATTAAAGCTAAAGTTGATTTATATAAAAATACAAAAAACAAACTATTTTTTTCTAAATGTAATATTTTAACCTTCTGTGTTAAAAATTATGTTTTTAAAATTTACCCTAACAAATTCTCGTGTATCATTTTTTAAATTTATGCAAATTTTTGAGGGGGGGGGGGGAGATTTATTCTGGTGTTTGAACCAGAATATTTCTTCCGGGGGGAATAACTATTCTGAGGGGGGAAGATCTATTCTGGCGTAAATCAGAATAAATCTTCCGGGGGGAAGATCTATTCTAGAGCGCACCAGAATAAATCTTCCGGGGGGAAGATCTATTCTAGAGCGCACTAGAATAAATCTTCCGGGGGGAAGAAAAAAAGGGGGGAAGATCTATTCTGCGACACCGGCGAAAAAAAAACCCAGACCTAAACACGCCAGTAATGGACCAAAAAGTACATGACCAACTTAGCCCCACCAAGTGCTAAAATGCTGGGGCTATGTTGGCCAGGGGCCATTAAAAAAAATTGGTTTTTCAAAACGTGCCAAAATAAGCATTATATTGCGCCCCAAACACTTCACTACCAAAATAACACAGTTTCTAAAAAAATAACTCGCGCTAATATTGCTCCAAGTATGGAAGTTTGACCACCTGTAAAAAAATCGAAAATTGTTGGCGTCATAAAAAACTCATGTAGCTTTCAAGACATATATTAGATTACCTTCCTTGGTGCCTAAAATTAAAGCTAAATGTTTAGAAAAACTTTTAAAATGTTCACCTCAATCAAAACTTTTGTAATCATTGAGTTATTTAAGTTTAAAAGTTTTTCCGTCGATGGTGGCCAACTTAGCCCCACAGGCCAACTTAGTCCCACTTTACGGTAAATAATCTACGTTTTATAATTTTTAAAATAAGACGTTTATAAATTTCGTTATGATGACAGTCAAAAACTAAAAGTTTTAAAGGTGCTAAAAAAATCATTTTTATTTGTCTTTAGGGCAAAAAAGTTTAAAATTTATTGCCGCAATAAGTTGCCAATTCTGCTTCGTTTAAAAATTTTTAAATGAAAATAAACTTTTTGATTTTAATGTTTGTTATAATCAGTATACAAAATTAAATAGGAAAACGTAAAGCAACTGTAAAGCTGTCTCTCCTTTCGTTCTTTTCTGACTTATCTCTTACCTGTCTTTTTTTTCTTATTTATTACTTTATGTGTATAAATATTACTCAGACCTGTGCTCTGCCCCCCCGGGGTTTTATTGGGGGGGTAATTCCAAAACGGAGGGAGGTAACTTTTTTGAAACGGGGAGGGGCAATAAAACAGGGGGCAAGCAGGAGAGAAAAAGAAAAAAAGAGAAAAAAAGAGAAAAAAAAGAGTAAAAAAAGAAAACAGGCGAAAATGAGGTAAAAATAGGTCTAAAATGGCTTAAAATACATTGAAATAGGCTAAAAACTGCAAAAAATTCATGATGATGGCGTCATCATAGGTCAAAAATGGCGTCATAATTTTAGGGTACTTTTTCATTTTTTGGCAGGGGGGCAATAAAACGGGGGGAATAAAACGAAGGGGGCAAATCCTCCAATAAAGAGGGGGGCATTTCCCGACCGTGCACAGGTCTGTATTAGTTATTTTTATATATATTGCGTTTTTTTCCTAGGGATGTAACCTATATATTTTTGTTCAAAGAACAATTTCCATTATCATGTAAGAGTATTTAAAAAATAAATTTAATTTGTTCAATCAATTTGACCAGAAAATTTAATAAGCCTATTAAATCAATAATATACTTATGGAAAGTGAACATATAATAAATTAAAACCAACATTTAAAAAATGTTGTAAAACTAAGATTTTTTTTGACACACTGCAATATGCACACAATTATTTTTCAATAATTTATCAGAGATCCTATTCGACCTAAGAGTTAATATTCCTTTTTAATGAATTTGGAAAATTATTCATTTTCTTTAGCAGCAGAACTTTAAGCGTCAGTTGTCAGTGGCACAGTCTAGGGGCTTTTATTTCGCCTTTTGGCCCCTTTTTCATCCCATTTCAAAAAACTTTCATACGACCGAACAAACCAAGCTCTTTCCACTAAAAAAATTCAAGCTTAAAAGATTCTTCACCTCCAAAATATCGCAGGCCATAGCCATGGTCATATCAGTTCGCAATATTGTAATTTGTAAACATTTTATTCTTGTTTATCTAGAATAAACGTTGATTGATTGATTGACCTGAAAAGGGCGTGGATGCAAACCTCTGCTTGATTTGAAATTCTGAAAAAAGTGTTAAGCAAAATGGCGATTTAAAAAGTTGCCATGGAATCTTCATTTTCTCGTAACGGCGACGAGGCGATCACGTTAATTTTATATTCCGCCAATTTCTTTTTCTGATTTCCATTTAGTAGTGGTGACTTTTTATCGGTGAATTGTCATCGATACAACCATAGGTGGGCAGCCTCCCGGATTTATTTTTTGGGGTATATCCGACTCCCAAAATTTGAGCGGAGGGGTGTCCCAAAAATTTTTTTTGAAGGTATACCTTTAATACCCCATTTTTAGCGTTTTTAGTACTATGACGCCCCAAATTTTAGGAGGGTGTCGGCTATAATCGGGATTCTTGGAGGGTATAACCCCCAACCCCTCCTGCACACCTATGAATACAAATAAAACGCTCATTGCTGTCTATACAGAGTAGTGATGTGCCCCGGAGCTCCGCTTTTGGGAGCTCTGGAGTAACCACCGGAGCTCCGAAGCTCTGGAGCTTCACCCTATTTTTTCAGGAAATTTATCAATAATTAAAAAGTGATACAAAAGATTGTTTTGTCAAAATTTTTTTGTAAATTAAATTTTTTCAAAACTTATTTAAAACGTTGAAAATAGTTTTAAAAACGCAAATAGAGTAGCTTTGAAGGTATTTTAAGCTTAAATAAATTTAAAATAGCTTATTTAAGGGGCGGAGCTGAGGAGCACAGTATTGGAAGCATACACCATAGGCCGGACAATAACATGGGAAAGATAATCGTCTTTTATTAACGCTTGTTTGTAGTTTGAGTTTTCACAGAGTACATACGCCGTATGGTCACAGTAGGAACATCACTAATACATAATAAATATCATGTTTTGCGATCAATTAAGATCCCTCCATTTCAAACGGAGGGATCTCAACTTATGAAATTCCACCCATATATTATTCCACCTTGAAAATATGTTTTAAGTAGTGATGTTCCTACCGTCCAATATCATGCCGTGCGCCGGAGCTCCGGCAATTTAAAGCGGAGGGAGCTCCGGAGCTCCGCCCTTTAATGAACGATTTGAGGCTTACTTATGCTTGAAATACATTTTAAACTACTCCATTTGTATTTTAGGGGTATTTATATTGATTTAAATAAGTTTTGCAGAAAATTTAATTTACAAAAATTTTTGACAACATAATCTATGCCATTATTCTTTAATTATTTATGAAATTAGTATCAAAATAGGGCGGAGCTCCGGAGCTCCTAAAAGCGGAGCTCGGACGTGATGCCGAATTTTCAACGTGGTATGGTCGTAGACAAAAGCGGAGCTCCGCTCCGGAGTTCGGAGCTCCGGGGAACATCACTAGTTTTAAGTTATTATCAGTATTTTTAGAATTGTTTTTAGCATTTTTAGTCAATTTTGCAAATATTTTAGTTTTGAAAAAAAAATTTCGAAAAAAAATAATATTGGATTCTATAGTTAAGCTCAATTAGGAAAAGCTTTTAATTATGCTCAGGAGCTCCAGGTCCAGGTGGTACTTCGGCGAAAAGGGCGGGGTGTTTTTTGTGGAGATGAAAGGGGGAGATAAAAGGAGAATTTTTTGGTTTTTTTTTCTTTTTTAGGAGGATGAAGGAGATAGTTATTTTTTCTGGCGTTATCTATGGTGTATTCTTTTCTTTTTTTTTTTTTAATTGTTATGGGTCGCTCAGGAGCGTCACGGGGCGATTTAGCTCTGCGGCGCCGCGCCAACCATAATTAGAGAACGTGGGTAAATTTTGAAATTCATGTTCATCTCCTTCTTCTTATTATTATTCTAACGCTCAATTCTTAAAATCGATATTCCTCCTTCGTTACTGATTGATCAAAAATAAACATGGGCTCATTGGAAAGAAGAAAGAATTACGCAACTTTCTTAGGAGCCACTTTTTTCATTTAGGTCCTTGTTATCGATTTATTGATCAAAATAAAAAATTGAAAAAATAGACAAATAAAAACTCCCAACCGCACAATAACAGCCTTTTGGCAACAATAAGGATTGTACAGAGCAGACAACGAACAGCCCCTCATAGAAACCGCACAAAAAAGCAGAAGACGGTGCTCGGTTTTAATTGGTGGCGGAAACCGAACCAGTTCCCAGCGCCATCTACTTCAACCGCGCGGAAAACGGCGAAAACAACAAAGTACTTTTTTTAATTCTTGCATTACTGATGACAAAATTAATTCAAAGTTTTATTTAAAAAATAATAATAAGCATCGGTGGCGCGGGAACGCCACGCGGCGGTTTAGCCCCACAGCACCGTGCACACTATAATTAGAGAACGTTGGGAAATTTTTTTGTAATTTATGTTCATCTTCTTCTATTTATTATTATAATTCTAACGCTCATTATCTTAAAATCAATATTCTTTCATCGTTCACGCGGCGATTTAACCCTGCGGTACCGCATCAACTATAATCAGAGAATCTGGATAAAATTTGTAATTTATGTTCATAATCTTCTTCTTCTAATTTTTTTATTCCAAAAAAATAATTGCAATCATCGCTGGCGCGGGAGCGCCCACTGCGATTTAGCCTCACGGCACCGCGACAACTATAACTAGAGCACCTGGTAAATTTTGTAATTTATGTTTATCACCTTTTTCTTCTTATTATTATTTATATTTCAAAAAATACAATTCCAATCATCGGTGGTGCGGGGGTGCCACACTGCAATTTAGCCCACGGCACCGCGGCAAATATACTTAGAGAACGTGGGTAAATTTTGTAATTCATGTTCATCATCTTATTATTATTATTTTTATTTTAAAAATTATAATTGCAATCATTGGCGCACGCCATCGCACCAACTATATTTAGAAAACGTAGGTAAACTTTGTCTGGAGCGCCACTGCACCGCACTAACTATAATTAAACAACGTGGGTAAATTTTGTAATTTAAATTCATATTCTCTCTTCTTATTATTTTTTATTTTTATTATAAATGAATTATCGGTGGCGCGGGAGCACCACACGGAGACTAAGCCCCACGTCACGGCGTAAACTACAATTAAAGAACGTGGGTAAATTTAGTGTTATGTTCTTCTTCTCCTTATTATTAATATATTATTTTTCAAACGCTTATATCTTAAAACCAGTATTCCTCCCTCGTTACTGATTGATAAAAAAACATGGGTTCTTTGGAAATCGTAGAAAATTGCGCAATAATTCTTAGGAACTACTTTTTATTGATAAATAATATGTGTTCTATTGATAATATTAAAACTGTTAAAAAAGTATATCTCGGCAACGGAATGATTATAAACATATGTCATTGCGCAGCTAAAACTATAGTTTATTAGGCTATTTTTTAATTTAATTCAAAAAAAGTGGTAGACTAGCCTTGAAAAATGCTCTAAGAATAGAGCAGGAAAAAGGGGCGATTTTTCCCGGGCGTATGTTTAGACAGAAAAGATGTGGACTAGTCTGAGATGGACATTATGTGGACTATAGGAAATTTGCATTTGGTTTGGGCAGCTGCTCACTGAATAAAAATTTCTACCATATGATAATGATTTGTTTATACATTGATCTAATCACACAGCACTGTTGCATTTTTTTAGTCTGATGAAATGTCAATTGAAAAAAATCATACTCACAGCAATCTTTGACAAGCGCGAAATCGCCACTTTTTTCAAATTTATAGTTGTTTCTTACACATACAAATATAGCCTTCTTATTGAAAAAGTGGCGATTTCGCGCTTGTCAAAGATTGCTGTGAGTATGATTT
The DNA here is from genome assembly GCA_030248175.1 of Microlaimidae sp. YZB2_3. Taxonomy (NCBI): domain Eukaryota; kingdom Metazoa; phylum Nematoda; class Chromadorea; order Desmodorida; family Microlaimidae; species Microlaimidae sp. YZB2_3. Next base: position 16,220 of record JASAMX010013699.1, on the reverse strand, counting down.
TTTCAATTGACATTTCATCAGACTAAAAAAATGCAACAGTGCTGTGTGATTAGATCAATGTATAAACAAATCATTATCATATGGTAGAAATTTTTATTCAGTGAGCAGCTGCCCAAACCAAATGCAAATTTCCTATAGTCCACATAATGTCCATCTCAGACTAGTCCACATCTTTTCTGTCTAAACATACGCCCGGGAAAAATCGCCCCTTTTTCCTGCTCTATTCTTAGAGCATTTTTCAAGGCTAGTTTTTTGTTTGGTGTTGTTTTCTGTCTCTTTTTTAGTTCTTCTTTTTTTCTTTTCGTTTTTTTCTTTAAGATTTTTTTACTTTATAAAAAAACTATAATGCTTTTATGCTCTAATTTTATCTTCAAATACGCAAGCAAAATCAAATTTTTAAGGAAAATTATTTTTGTTTAAGATTCAGGAGCAAAAAATTCACCGAAAAACCCTTTAGTTTTATTTGTTATTTCAATTTTATTAATTTAAATAAAGATTTAATTATAGTAGTGATGTTCCCTGAAACTCCGAATTACGAAGCAAAGCTCCGCTTTCATAGCTACGGAAGAACTCCCGGAACTCCGCCCGATTTTTGTAGTAATTTTATGAATGATTAAAGAGTGATGCCATTTTTTGTAGATAAAATTTAAAAAAAAAAACTTTTTAAAAACAAAAAAACTAGTCCTAAAAATGCGGATAAAATTGAAAACATTCTATTCCAAGCTTAATTAAGCTATAAATCACTCACTTTAAAGGCAAAGCTCTGGAGCGGAGCTTCAAAGATCCGTCCGCTTTAAATGGCCGTGTTCAAGAGCATGATATTAAAGAGTGGTAACATATGACTAAGTTTTAAACAAAAATTAAGTTTTGAAAAAATTAGGTTTATTTGCAATTTAGTTCTGCTCCCTTCCCTACAGTAAAAAAAATTTAAATGAGCCTATCTCCTTGCAAGATTGGTGTTACCTGACGGATTCTTCAGCGATCGCTTTTAAAACTGACTTTCTGCTGCTTATGAACCCAGCGAAACATTAATTTTATAACTTCCTTAGTTTTCTAAGGCCTTGAAGCTAAAAACCACCGCTAGCTAAAACGTTTTTAGCAACTAGTCTGTTTGCTTGGTCTGTCAGCTTCGAGGCAATCGCATTTTATTTTTGTTTTTATTAGGCATACAACTTTTAAAATCTTTGTTTTTTCCATGAAAACAGGCAATTTTCGTTAGAAAAACAGCTTTTAAAACTGATCTGCTTACTTTTTTTTTATTTTTTTTTAAAGCTGAAGCGGGCCGGCCATGGATATTCCATATTACCGCCTACCACCCTATATCAGCACTGTTGTTGATGTAGAATGTTAGTCAAAGCCCCACCCCTATCAGAGGATTTTTAGGGATTAGATGTGAGGTTATATTTAATAATACAGAGAGAATAATAAAAATAAAGGATATTTTACCTATCTCACATCTATTCCCTAGGCCTACGTTTGGTCGGTTTGTCTTACCGTGGGAGGAAGGCTTATCTTTTGGTTGCACAATAGTGTATGTAAAGATAAGCTTACTCCTCCGGTTGTGGGCTAGGCCACAATGGCCACACAAAACTAAAGGGATTTTGAGTTATTAGATATCAAATATCAAAAGATGCGCAGGAATTGTGTTATTTCAGGATCTGTAAAAATTACTATTAACTTCTTTGAAATGACTACGAGTTTAATACAAAAGGTCAAAATCTTTTAAAAAACGAATTTCGGTGACATTTTTTTAAATGCTTAAAACAACTCGGAAACTGCTAACGCTTTGATTAAAAATAAATAAAATTCTGAAAATTTGTTTGATGATGTTTGATGTTTGATTTATATTATTACAAAAACGTTATTGAGATTAAAATAGACACAATGTTGTACCTTTTTATAGTTTTGAAAAAAAAATTAGTTTACAGAACTTTTTTTTACATTATTCTTATTTTCAAATTGTACAGAAAATTAGAACAAAAGGAGTTTTGTGTTTGAATGTGGATTTAAGGAGTTTTGCGAGAGCATTCGAAGAACATTCAGCGCAAAAGGCCATCGCTCAAGAATCCGCCAGGTACCACGTTTCGGCCGGCGTGTGGGGTGAATGAAAGTACCCAGCCAAAAGCTGAATTCAACATAAGTAAAGGAAGGTTTGTTTGTTGGTTTGTTTGTCTGTTCCTTCGTTGACAATTCACCACCTCTTCCGCTTCTTGGAGGATGTCTTTGAGGGCGGCGGACTTGAAAGCGTCCGCCACCTGAACCACTTCTTCGATTTTCCGGAAGTCCCCTGTTTTCAAGACCAGGCGGAAGTATTGCAACAGACCGTCCGGTCTGGGCTCGTCTCGCAAATTCAACTTTTCCGACTAAAATTTAATAACATTCGTTGCCGAATAAGACATATCCGAAATAAAATACACGAGACTCTGAATCGTTTTTAACTATTATTCGAAAATGCACAATGAGTCAGAGTAGTCACCTGCATTTTATTATACCGACCGTGACTTAATTTTTCGTTGCAACGACGGTCTGGGCTTATCCAGCAAATTCACTTCTCGACTAAAATGTACAGACCAGTAGCGTAGTTAGGGGGATGGGCGAGGGGGGGGGGCGGCCACCCCCCCCCCCCCTCGCCGCTGAGACATTGGCAGACCGCCCCCCCCCCCTTGGCGAAATCCTATATACGCGCCTGGTACAGACTTGTGCACTACCTACCCCCGGGGTTTTATTTTATTGTGAGGGGAATTCTAAAATAGAGGAAACACGGGGTGCTTTTTTTAAACGGGGGGGGGGGAACATAAAACGGGGGGCAAGCAGAGGAGACAGAGAAAAAAAGAAAAAAAAAGTAGAAAAAAGAGAAAAAAATAAAGGAAAAAAGAAAAAAAAGGACAAAAAAAGGCAAAATTTAAGTAAAAATAGGTCTAAAAAGCATTGAAATAGGCTCAAAAGAAAATATCCAGGGCCCCCTTTCCTTCCCCCTAAAGCTCGGAGCGGTCCGGCCTAACCCTCCCCCCTATCGAGGCTGACCCTCCTCCCCACGTGACTCTGACTCTTTTTTTACTGAGAATTTAGAAAGGGCCGGAATCACGTGCATGATATAACAACGCATTCTACTGTAGTAACAACGATAATTATTAAACAAATAAAAACAATCATACATAAAACATAAACAACCTGTCCGAAGAACAAACTATACCAAACCCCTACATTAATAATTTGCCTTTCGTCAGGCGAAAGCTTCGAGTCAAATTTTAAAACCATTCCTTAGTTATTTTTGGAGTAGATTTCGTCGTTACTACGGCAAAATCAGCCACATATCGTATAAAATATATGTGACTGTGAATCACTTAAAATTAAATCAGGACCTAAATACACTACACAATGAGTTTGCCACAATGAATTTTATAATACCTGTAATTTATAATTTTATAATTTCATTTTGCCGTAGTAACCGACGATTTTGGCGTTCGGCGACCAAACGGGTACGCTGGATTAGCGGGGTTAATTCTTTTACTTTTCTACTTCGGACAGTTTTTTTTTGGGGAGGGGTTGACCCCCAAAATCCGTACTCCCGTATGGTTCTCGTTATTTCTTCCGGATCACGGAAATTGCGTGTGTATTACGGACCTGTGCAACGTCCCTCCCGGGGTTTAACTGGGAGGTGGAGGGGATTTTTCCAAAACGGAGGGGGGAAGGCGAGCACGGGGGGGGGGAGGCAACTGTTTTAAAACCGATGATAACCAAAAAAAAAAAGAAATAAGAAAGATAAAAAGTAAAAATTTCAGTAAAAATTGGTTTAAAATGGTTAAACTTCGTTAAAATAGGTTGAAAATAGTGCCAAAATTCGAGGGTTAGGTCAACAATAGCGCATTATTTTTAGTTTTCTTTCTCATTTTCGAGCTGGTGGGCGCCAAACAATAAAGGAAGGGGGTGAATATATCCCGACCGTGCTAATAAAGGAGGGTGGGCATTTCGAAACCCCGCAGAAGTCTTTTCTTTCGCTATTACCGTGGGTTTGGTGGGTTCCTCCGGTGCCAATTTAGCGAATATCTCCTCCGCATAAGGCTGGGCTCCGGCCATTCGGCAGACGAGGGCCAGCTTCATGAGTCTCTGGGCAGACCAGTGAATGGCCGGTCGGTAGCGCTCTAGTCCGTACTCCGCGTCTATCCGCTGTTTAATATCCCAGCAAATCCCGGCAAAATCTTTGTTGATCTATAATGTATCAGCAGCACCCGTTGCAATAATGTTTCAAAAATGTGACGCATTATAACTAAGAGTTCCAAAGTAAAGCCGGCGGGCGATGGTGTAACAGAGCACGTCATCACTGAGGTATAAAGTACGGTCAGAAATTGCAGGTTCAAATCCTGCATTGCTCATTTTTTTAGCCAAAAATGTAAAAAAAAACATAGCAAATTGTTTAGCACTCTTTTTTTTTTAAACTTGATTTATTCAGCCTCATATTTCTGTACGTCACAAATAATTTTTTTAAAAAATCTAAAATATGATCGTCTGAGGCGAGGGAACTTGAAGGACCAAAAATGAGGAACTTAGAGCAGAAAGTAAAGTAGGAACTTTGTTCTTATACCGCACCACGTCTATCCGCTGTTTAATATCCCAGCAAATCCCGGCGAAGTATTTGTTGATCTAAAAATTTAACCCCTTCCCGTGAAGGCCTTTCCCCCGCTACAACCATAAAACCTTCGTACAACAAAGGTAAAACCTTTGTCTCACGGTGGTGGAATTTTCGTATGACAAAATGTTGTAGGTAAATCTTACCGCGGTAAGCTTTTCGCATGACCTAGGTTTTACTTCCGTCATACATAATTATTTGTGCGTCAATAGTGCCCAGTGAGTGAGCAAATTGAAATGGTTAAAGCTGTACGGTAGCAATATGTAAATTTTTTCAACATGAAATATCCTCCATAATACACTGTATGGGAAAGGGAAAAAAGCACCTTAGTTAAAATGCACCCGCGAAAAAAGGGCCCAACTACTGTAAAAGCGCCGAGAAACTATGAAAAAAACGCCCCCACTTATGAAAAAAGGGCCCCATGGCGGGAAAAGTTAAAAGGAAAGACTGCACCCTAGAAAAAATGCACCTGCGAAAAAAGGGCCCCACTAGTGTAAAAACGCTGAGAAACTGTGAAAAAACGCACCCGTCTATGAAAAAAGGGGTTTACGGGAAAAAAGCACCCGTGGCAAAGGCGGAAAAAAAGCACCCGTGCGCAAGGCGGAAAAAAAAGCACCCGACAGGAGCGCGCGACAAATATTATGCAGCGGTGTTTGTTTATTACGTTATCAGTATTGTGTATAAACTTTTTGCTCGTAGTTTGTAAAGATTTTTAAGAGATTTTATAACATTTTTAAACGAACTTTCGGGGGTTTAAAAACTAATTTCAAATTGAAAATATATTAATCAAAAATAAAAGAAAAATTCTCTGGAACCGTGTAAAATCATATTCATTCTCACAAGCAAGAATTTATTTTCGTATTCTGTTTATATTTATAATGTATGCTATACTATACTAAATATATTTTGACATATCTGTGGCCGCCGCCGCTATTGTTATAAAACATTACTACTATCTTTACCACTAAATAATTTATAGTAAATATAGAACAATAATTGGAGATAATTCTAAGTTTTTTTAAGAATGTTTTAAACGTTTTTAAATTGATTCAAGCGAGAGTTTAAAATGTTTACAACTTAAAAATAAACCTTCAAATAAGAGATGAATTTATGAAAACGCGTACAAAACCAACTTTATTCCCAAAATTTTTCAATCGTTAAAATAGACAAAATAAAAAAACTATTTATTTCGGTATATTTGTGACCAAAATATAGATTTCGAGATTTTTTTTTTTGACTGTGCTACTGCGTTTGTTATATAAACACTATTACTCACGAATTCAACTTATTTTGGACGTAAATACAGTAATCTCAAACAATTTTGAAATTCCTTAAAAAATTTTTTAAAGATGTTTTAATCGAATACAAATTTGGACCGCATTGGTAGTTTAAAAACCGTTATATACGAGAGAAAATTTTTTATAAACCTAAAAACCAACTTATTACTGTAATGTCTTTTGAAGAAATAGAAAAAATATTTTTGATTTTTCGCGTGACCGTTGCCGTTTAAAAAATTTTGTCGATCTTAAAATAACTATAATTCCCCGAAGATATTGACCAAGAAGATTAATGGCAAAACTATGAAAATGTACTTTGTTATTTTAACCGTTAAACCAATGTCTTGCAGTTATAATTTTTTTAAAATTGTGTTTACAAAAGATTTACGAGTTTATTTTGCTATATTTTAAAAAATGTAATATTACACATTAATTTTAATTCACTTGTTTCTTTTACCTTTTATTTCTGTCACATGAATATTCTAAATTTTTTAGTTCCATAAGCTATTTATTCTTAAAAAATGATTTCCTTTCATGCTGTTTATAGTGTTCACACTTTTTTGAATTATCACCGCTTCATCAAAATTTTTTCCCACGCACGTGCTTTTTTTTTAGCAGATTACCTGTTTACATAACAAAACAGTTTCTAATTGTGGGGCCCTTTTTTCAAAGGCAGATGCGTTTTTTCATAGTTTCTCAGCGTTTTTACACTAGTGGGGCCCTTTTTTCGCAGGTAATTTTTTCTGGGGTGCGTTCTTTTCTTTTGACTTTTCCCGCCACGGGGCCCTTTTTTCATAAGCGGGGGCGTTTTTTTATAGTTTCTCGGTGCTTTTACAGTAGTCGGGCCTTTTTTTCCGGGTGAATTTTAACTAGGGTGCTTTTTTTATAGTTTTTTGGCGTTTTTACACTAATTGGTCCCTTTTTTCGCGGGTGCATTTTTCTAGGGTGCTTTTTTGCACGAAATCTACTGTATCCGCGACGAAAATCTGCATATTGCCCCCGTACTGCTTTAACTATTTCAATTTGCTGGCTCACTGGGCACTTTTCGCGCAAAAATTTAGGTATGACCATGACGGAAGTATGACATAGGTCGCACGAACGTTTCACGGTTGTTACCGGGGAAAAGGAAATTACGGGAACGGATGAAGGTAGAACACCACATTTATGACGATTTGATTTTATTTTCAAAAAAAATGCAAATAAAAAAATTTTAAGTTAGTTTTTTAATAAAGTTGTAATCAGAGTTGTATCTAACTATTTCCAAGCTTTCATTAAAATGTGTACTAATCAAATCTTAAATTTTATCAATTGAGGCCGAAAAATGACATCCCCATTTCATACTTATTACCGCTTACCTTCTCGCTGAGCGCAGTCGGGGAGTTATTTTGCGCGCGGAGCATAAAGTTGAGCAATTCCTCCACGGACTGATAACGCATAATCCGATTGCAAGTGACGATATCCGAGTAGACCAGGCCCGTCAAATCGTAGCGGAGGTGGGTTTCCAGGTTGCGCAACAGCTTTTGCACAGTCTCCTCGTTTAGACTGAAGAAGTACGGGACTATTCGGGAGTAGTGCTAAATCAAATTAAAATTAATTAAAATTAAAATATCGAAATTATTATCATAAAATTGGGCTTGATTTTAACGTTTCAGTTGGGCTACTTAGGACTGCTAAAGTTCACAGTCCATGGTTATAAAATTCTTCATGGTTTTAATACTGATAATTTTTAAAGATTATGAGATTTAATCATGATAAAAAACCGATTTTAGTTTAATGGCGTGTTATTAAATGCTCGACACAATTAATTATACTAAGTTTTTTAACTGAAATGGGCGAACAACGACTTCTTAATCTAGAAATCTCTAGATTTATAATTAATTAACGTGCTCCGTTGCACCATTACTCGCATATTTTTGTAACTCGCATTTTTATAAGACGTCGTATTTGTAAAATTTTATCACAACAGGAATTGTTCTGTTACATGACTTAAATGATCTGCGGAAATGCACCCGATAAGAGCACCAAGAGTTCTAGGCGGTGCGGCAGTGGCATGTTATCTATCTATCTATTTCTGTATTTAAAGGTAAAATAGTCGTAGCCTCGACTCTCGCCTTTTTGTATACTCCAATAATAGCTCAGAATTGTTTTTCATCCTCCAAATCCACTAATTAGCGTAATGGTAGCGGAAATTATGTATGGGCACGCTTTACTTGAGGTTGTAAAATACGAAATGAGTTTGCAATTTCGCAAGTCCTTATAGTACGCGTGCTTTCTTCTGCGCGTGGGAACCACTGGCCGGAAATAAGTTGAAACGATTCACTTTACACTGCGCCGCTAAAATAGATGGCAGCAAGTATTTTATGGATGGCTATGTTAAATGTCAACTTACCACTAAGTGATCTTAACCAAAATCAATTTTAAATGTATAACAAAGCAAAATTTACACAAAAATACAAGCGTTGATTACAAAATGCATACATATACAATAGACTTTTTTTACACTAAAACCAATTATTATAAAATAATCTTAAATTAGAAATGATTTTTTTTTTAGGTTTTCATTAAAAACAGGTGAATTGATGTTTAAATATAATAACAAACAAAAAAATATAATAAAGGTTGATTTTTTCATTTTTATTTTCTAACAAACCACGCGTACGTTCTTAGCATGAGTATTTCACCTATAGTATAAAATTAGAATTTTAAATGTATAACAAAGCAAAATTTACACAAAAATACAAGCGTTGATTACAAAATGCATACATATACAATAGACTTTTTTTACACTAAAACCAATTATTATAAAATAATCTTAAATTAGAAATGATTTTTTTTTAGGTTTTCATTAAAAACAGGTGAATTGATGTTTAAATATAATAACAAACAAAAAAATATAATAAAGGTTGATTTTTTCATTTTTATTTTCTAACAAACCACGCGTACGTTCTTAGCATGAGTATTTCACCTATAGTATAAAATTAGGGCGGAGCTCGGGAAATCATCATTAATACAAACACAAGCATGCAACCTGGGCATAGCTGGGCAGCCTCCCGGATTTTTGGGGGGTATGGTATACCCGACCCCAAAAATTTTGGGGGAGATGTCCCAAAAAAATTTTTAGGTTATACCTCAAAGACCTTATTTTTAGCGTTTTTAGTACTGGGACTTCCAGTTTAAGGGGGGTGTCCAGAGTATACATAGGCAAGTTGGTCCGGAGTGGAGGGGGGTTAAACCCCAAATTAGGGGGGGGGGTTAAAATCCGAGAAACGCAAAATATCCATATAGTTTTTTTTCTGTAGTGCATTTTACCCATATAGTTTTTCGATTTTAAAGAATAGGTAAAAAACGCTAATTTTACGTCAAAAAGCCCTTTTTATTGCATTGTTTTTTACTGGTTAAAACATTCATTCTGACCTCAAAACTTAAGTTCGGAGGCAGTTAGAAGTCATTTTAAAGAGATTTTTTTCCTTCATTTTTCGAAAATGGGGTTGTTAACCTTTCTCTATGACAACTAACTTTTTTGGTTAACTTTTTTTTTTTGGGTGGTTTAACCCCCCCCCACACTCAGAAGTGGGGGGGGGGGTTAAACCCTCCTTCTCAGAATTTGGGGGTGTTAACCATACATGGGCAAGTTGGTCCGGAGTGGGGGGGGGGGTTAAACCCCAAATTAGGGGGGGGTTAACATCCGAAAAACGCAAAATACCCATAATCGTTTTTTTTCTGGAGTGCATTTTACCCATATCGTTTTTCGATTTTGAAGGAAAAATAGGTAAAAAACGCTAATTTTAGGTCAAAAAGCCCTTTTTATTGCATTTTTGAGCTTTTTATTGCTTAAAACATTCATTTTGACCTCAAAACTTAAGTTTGGAGGCAGTTAGAAGTCATTTTAAAGACTTTTTTTTCTTCATTTTTCCAAAATTGGGGGGGTTAACGTTTTCTCCCGCCCACCCACTTCCTAGTGGGGGGGGGTTAAACCCCCCTTCTCGGAGAATTCGGGGGCGGGTTCACCCCCCCCCCACAACCCCCCGTGCCCACGTATGGTGTTAACCCTCCCCTTCTGTTCTGATGTACGGTCCGTAATCTTGAAAAATTTTAGGGGATGTCAGCAGTAATCGGAATTTTAAAGGGGGGTATAACCCGAACCCCCCCCCCCCTACCCACCTATCTGGAGATGTGCTTCCGATCGTGGAAAAAGCGTAATGTCCTTTAATTACCACCAAAATTTAACCTTCCTAACCTCAAACAATTTGTCTGTCGGCTCCATTTCCGCTAGAAGGTGAATAAAGGAGGAGTAGAAAAGCGCTTCTCCGGCGGAATCCGCTATTAGCAGCGCGTTATTTTCCTTGCGTAGGAGGTCGTAGAGGCGATACGCCAGCTTCAGTTGGCGTTTTTGTTGCAGGAGCCTCATTAATGAACTGAAGAAAAGAGAGTCATCCTCGGTCCTGAAAATTAATAAATTATATTAAAATAAAATGAAAAATTATTTGTGTTTAAAAAACTATTCAAATAATAAAACACAAGTTCCAATTACTGCCGAACCATAATAAAATATAATTAAAAAAATTTGTGCGTTTGCAACGATGAATTATAAAAAGTTGCTCTATAATTGTAATCAAATTAACCCTTTATGGCTGAAAAAAAACAGTCTGAATTTGCAGTATTCTTCTTTCAATATTGATACGTAAAACACTTCGAAACCTGTTTTATTTAATTTTAAAACGTTGAAAAGTTACTTTATTTTATTAAAACTAAAAAGTTTTAACATCTTAAGGTAAAAAAAACGACTTTTACTCATTTAAACACAAAATTTTTGCTCCGCTTTGTTTTTATTTTTTTTGTTGTGCAGCCAGACTCGCAGTGCGAAAATAATCGCAGTGCGATAAGCAGCATAGAGTGCGAAAAAGAAGTCGCAGACCCCACTGAGAACAAATTAACACTGTGTAAAAAATCGCAGCGCGGGAAAACTTGCAGAAAATGGCGGATTTTTGCGAGAAACGTCGCACACAAATTCGAAAGTGCGACTTTTCTCGCAAAATTTTGGTCAAAAATTTAGTGTACAGTCGGACATTCTCTTGTGTTATATATTCTTGCTAACAGGAACAGATAAACAGCAGCAGTAGCAAGTAGCACAAAGCAAAGCAGTATTATAGTACAGCCAGAGCAGTAATGACAAAGCACAAAGAAAGGCAAACATACACAACAATAATAATCAGGAGCTAACAGGCCCCATTTATATACCAGCAAAGCATGCTTCCAGAAGTTTCTAGAAAGTTCTTACCCAATGAGCATTAGGTAATATGACCTCACTTTCCAGAATGTTCTAGAAGGTTCTACATACAATCTTAGGAAAACATTTTACTTAAATAATTTTATCACTGTAGTTTATATCAAAGTATTAGCAGTTTGTAAAGTACCTTAACACTTTTTAATCTGATTCGCTCCTTGTCCATGAAAAAAAGACGTCCATACTTAATCTTAGGTTAATCCTTGGTTAATAGCGCTTTATGAGTGCAACTACTGGGACTCTGCCAATATATTCCAAGAGGTAATATTCGTTTTTTAATCTCTTGAAGTAATGTACCCCACCCTTTCTTTGGGCTAACCAACCCTTGGCGTATTTTACACAACCCAACCAACCCTTGGCTGTTTTTTAACACACTCTAATGCTTCAAGACTCCCCTACGTTTGCTCAAGTGGTCAAAAAATGTCTGGATCACATAGAAAACGGCGGTGGCCAACTAACTTCCACGTAAGTCTAGTTAAACTTCTTGATCCTTTCCGATTTTCATCGCGTCTTAAACTCAGAAATAAAGCGTGTGTGTTTTACGTATCAATATTGAAAGAAGAATACTGCAAATTCAAATGCAAGTTTTTTTTCAGGTATAAAGGGTTAATTTAATTCACATTATAGAGCAACTTTTTATAATTCATCGTTTGCAAACGCACAAATTTTTTTTATTATATTTTATTATGGTTCGGCAGTAATTGGGACTTGTGTTTTATTATTTAAATAGTTTTTTAAACACAAATAATTTTTCATTTTATTTTAATAGAATTTATTAATTTTCAGGACCGAGGATGACTCTCTTTTCTTCAGTTCATTAATGAGACTCCTGCAACAAAAACGCCAACTGAAGCTGGCGTATCGCCTGTACGACCTCCTACGCAAGGAAAATAACGCGCTGCTAATAGCGGATTCCGCCGGAGAAGCGCTTTTCTACTCCTCCTTTATTCACCTTCTAGCGGAAATGGAGCCGACAGACAAATTGTTTGAGGTTAGGAAGGTTAAATTTTGGTGGTAATTAAAGGACATTACGCTGTTTCCACGATTAAGCACATCTCCAGATAGGTGGGTAGGGGGGGGGGGGTTCGGGTTATACCCCCCTTTAAAATTCCGATTACTGCTGACATCCCCTAAAATTTGGGGGTACCCCGGACCATACATAGGAACAGAAGGGGGAGGGTTAACACCATACGTGGGCACGGGGGGTTGTGGGGGGGGTTAACCCCCCCCCCCCAATTAATAGTAGTTGGGGTTAAACCCCCCCCCCATCAGAAGTGGGGGGGGGGGGTAAAAAGTTTACCCCCCCCAATTTTGGAAAATGAAGGAAAAAAAGTTTTTAAAATTATTTCTAACTGCCTCCATCCAAACTTAAGTTTTGAGGTCAAAATGAAGGTTTTTAATAGTAAAAAGCTCAAAAATGCAATAAAAAGGGCTTTTTGACCTAAAATTAGCGTTTTTTACCTATTTTTCCTTCAAAATCGAAAAACGATATGGGTAAAATGCACTCCAGAAAAAAAAACAATATGGGTATTTTGCGTTTTTCGGATTTTAACCCCCCCCCTAATTTGGGGTTTAACCCCCCCTCCGGACCAACTTGCCCATGTATGGTTAACACCCCCAAATTCTGAGAAGGAGGGTTTAACCCCCCCCCCACTTCTGAGTGTGGGGGGGGGTTAAACCACCCAAAAAAAAAAAGTTAACCAAAAAAGTTAGTTGTGGGGGATAGAGAAAAGGTTAACCACCCCAATTTCGAAAAAATGAAGGAAAAAATGTCTTTAAAATGACTTCTAACTGCCTCCGAACTTAAGTTTTGAGGTCAGAATGAATGTTTTAACCAGTAAAAAACAATGCAATAAAAAGGGCTTTTTGACGTAAAATTAGCGTTTTTTACCTATTTTTTTTTTAAAATCGAAAAACTATATGGGTAAAATGCACTACAGAAAAAAACGATATGGATTTTTTGCGTTTCTCGGATTTTAACCCCCCCCCTAATTTGGGGTTTAACCCCCCTCCACTCCGGACCAACTTGCCCATGTATGCCCCGGACACCCCCCTTAAATTGGAAGTCCCAGTACTAAAAACGCTAAAAATAAGGTCTTTGAGGTATAACCTAAATATTTTTTTGGGACACCTCCCCCAAAATTTTTGAGGTCGGGTATACCATACCCCCCAAAAATCCGGGAGGCTGCCCAGCTATACCCAGGTTGCATGCTTGTGTTTGTATTAATGATGATTTCCCGAGCTCCGCCCTAATTTTATACTATAGGTGAAATACTTGTGCTGAGAACGTACGCGTGGTTTGTTAGAAAATAAAAATGAAAAAATCAACCTTTATTGTATTTTTTTTGTTTGTTATTATATTTAAACATCAGTTCACCTGTTTTTACTGAAAACCTAAAAAAATCATTTCTAATTTAAGATTATTTTATAATAATTGGTTTTAGTGTAAAAAAAGTCTATTGTATATGTATGCATTTTGTAATCAACGCTTCTATTTTTGTATAAATTTTGCTTTGTTATACATTTAAAATTGATTTTGGTTAAGATTACTTAGTGGTAAGTTGACATTTAACATAGCCATCCATGAAATACTTGCTGCCGTCTATTTTAACGGCGCAGTGTAAAATGAATCATTTCAACTTATTTCCGGCCAGTGGTTCCCACGCGCAGAAGAAAGCACGCGTACTGTAAGGACTTGCGAAATTGCAAACTCATTTCGTATTTTAAAACCTCAAGTAAAGCGTGCCCATACATAATTTCCGCTACCATTACGCTAATTAGTGGATTTGGAGGATGAAAAACAATTCTGAGCGATTATTGGAGTATACAAAAAGGCGAGAGTCGAAGCTACGACTATTTTACGTTTAAATACAGAAATAGATAGATAGATAACATGCCACTGCCGCACCCGCCTAAAATCCTTGGTGCTCTTATCGGGTGCATTTCCGCAAACCATTTAAGTCATGTAATTAAACAATTCCTGTTGTGATGAAATTTTACAAATGCGACGTCTTATAAAAATGCGAGTTACAAAAATTTGCGAGTAATTTTGCAACAGAGCACGTCAGTCTATTAATTATAAATCTAGAGATTTCTAGATTAAGAAGTCGTTGATCGCCCATTTCAGTTAAAAAACTTAGTATAATTAATTGTGTCGAGCATTTAATAACACGCCATTAAACTAAAATCGGTTTTTTATCATGATTAAATCTCATAATCTTTCAAAATTATCAGTATTAAAACCATGAAGAATTTTATAACCATGGACTGTGAACTTTAGCGGTCCTAAGTAGCCCAACCGAAACGTTAAAATCAAGCCCAATTTTTTGATAATAATTTCGATATTTTAATTTTAATTAATTTTAATTTGATTTAGCACTACTCCCGAATAGTCCCGTACTTCTTCAGTCTAAACGAGGAGACTGTGCAAAAGCTGTTGCGCAACCTGGAAACCCACCTCCGCTACGATTTGACGAGCCTGGTTTACTCGGATATCGTCACTTGCAATCGGATTATGCGTTATCAGTCCGTGGAGGAATTGCTCAACTTTATGCTCCGCGCGCAAAATAACTCCCCGACTGCGCTCAGCGAGAAGGTAAGCGGTAATAAGTATGAAATGGGGATGTCATTTTTCGGCCTCATTTGATAAGATTTAAGATTTGATTAGTACACATTTTAATGAAAGCTTGGAAATAGTTAGATACAACTCTGATTACAACTTTATTAAAAAACTAACTTAAAATTTGGGGTGTTTTTTTTTTTTTTTTGCAAAAAAGCACCCTAGAAAAAATGCACCCGCGAAAAAAAGACCCGATTAGTGTAAAAACGCCAAAAAACTATGAAAAAATTTACCCGTCTATGAAAAAAAGGCTTCATGGCGAGAAAAGTCAATAAGAAAGAACGCACGAACGCACCCTAGATAAAATGCACCTGCGAAAAAAGGGCTCCACTAGTGTAAAAACGCTGAGAAACAATGAAAAAACGCACCTGCCTATAAAAAAAGGGCCCCACAATTAGAAACTGTTTTTTGTTACGTAAACAGGTAATCTGCGGAAAAAAGCACGTGCGTGGAAAAATTTTTTGATAAAGCGGTGATAATTCAAAAAAAGTACGAACACTAAACAGCATGAAAGGAAATCATTTTTTAAGAATAAACAGCTTATGCAACTAAAAAATTTGCAATATTCATGTAAACAGAAGTAAAAGGTAAAAAAACAAGTGAATTAAAATTAATATGTAACATTACAATTTTTAAAATATAGCAAAATAAACTCGTAATGCTTTGTAAACACAATTTAAAAAATTGAAACTGCAAGACATTGGTTTAACGGTTAAAATAACAAAGTACATATTTTAATAGTTTGCCATTAATCTTCTTGGTCAATATCTTCGGGGAATTCTAGTTATTTTAAGATCGAAAAAAAGTTTTAAACGGCAAGGGTCACGCAGAAAATCAAAAATATTTTTTTTATTTCTTCAAAAAACATTACAGTAATATGTTGGTTTTTAGGTTTATAAAAAATTTTCTCTCGTATATAACGGTTTTTTAAGCTACCAATACGGTCCAATGTATTCGATTAAAACATCTTTAAAAATTTTTTAAAGTGATTTCTAAATTGTTTGAGACTACTGTACTTACTACCGGAATATGTTGAATTCGTGAGTATAGTGTTTATATATAAAAACGCGGTAGCACAGGCACAAAAATCTCGAAATCTTCATTTTGGTCACAAACATACCGAAAATAGCTTTTTATTTTATCTATTTTAACGATTAAAAAAACTTTGGGAATAATGTTGGTTTTGTACACGTTTTTGAAAATTCATCTCTTATTTGAAGGTATATTTTTAAGTTGTAAACTTTCTTAAATTTTCGCTTGAATCAATTTAAAAACGTTTAAAACCTTTTTAAAAAAACTATCATCTAGAATTATCGTTCTATTTACTATAAATCATTTAGTGGTAAATATAGAAAATTTGATAGTAGTAATGTTTTATAACAAAAGCGGCGGCAGCCGCAGGTATGTCAAAAT
>JASAMX010013698.1:0-10308 GCA_030248175.1 Microlaimidae sp. YZB2_3 | reverse complement strand
ATTTGTTATATTTTTATTCCTGAAGTTTTTAGGGGGGTTTGGTGATTTTTAAAATATTATTGTTTTTGGGCGTTATCTTTAAGTTGATAAAACTTTATTACTTTCTATGTTTCAAAACAAACAATGTGTTTCTTCATCAGAAAAAAAGGCTAAAACATATACAATATAAGAAAAGCTTACAAAATCATATTAAATGTCATGAATACATGAGTAATTCAAAGTTTAAGTTTGTAACTCATTTTGTAATAAAACAAAAAATAAGTATATTGGTTATTTAAATTAATTCTTAAACAATTATTGGTGGACAGTACCTCAAATGAGCCAAACTGCGTTTCTTTCATTGGAGTGATCTATACCTTAGTAGCATACGTGGTGTATGGGGGGAGCAACAAACATAAAGCATTTATTAGAATGAGTAAGCCAAAGGATCAGTCCCTTCTAATTAATAGTCGCCTAAGGAATCTCGTCAAAAAATAGGATCTAGCAACCCTTCCCAACACCTGCCCTGCAAAGGAGTCTACCATTTGACCCGAGTTTACCCCTAAGAATGGGAACCACCAAGCCACCCATTGATCATAATGAATAGTTTGTGGACATTTTGGTACCATTATGGAAGAGCCTACACTCCCAATGATGAAGTTTTTTTGCACATGCACCATTGCACAAATGCTAAAAACTCCTAGAAAATTATAAAAAAAAAAAGCCGACACACATGTGCCCACCACTACTTCACATGGCACCACCAAAAAAAAGCCCTATCCCACCTGACGACCCAGCCCCGGGAGCCATGGATATCTTCCCATCCGCCCAGAAATATAATTTGCATGTTCCATCTTCGCAGGCCAGCACGCAGATAAAGACAAGTGGTACTTTTGAATGTACAGCAGGCTAGCGTGGTGACAGCACCTGTAGTCTCCTAGCCTACTTCAGCGCTACCAAAAAAACAGAATGCCCTACCTATTTTTTTTTCCTATGTTACATTAGACCCTCACCCATCACATTTGACACTTCAGTGGATAACCTTAGTCACAGACTTCCTTCTGACCTCTCTTGAACTAATCAGAAGCACTCTCACTCGCGCGCATATATGGGACAGAAGGAGTTGCACCTTCTTTAATGCTAGAAATGATGTCCCTAAATGATGCTACTGCCTGAACCATTATTCGACAAATCCGGAAGCACAAGCAATTAAACCGGTGAATCACTATATCCGGATTTGTTTGACGGCAGGAACTTTTTTGGCACAAAATTTTGATCAAACACTGATAGAGAATACCATTTACCAACATACTTCAAAATATTGCATCAGCTGGAAGCTATTGATGAAACCGTGGATCATGGGACTGTTCACCTACTTCTAGGAAAATTGCCGCCAGAGATTTTTACTGAAATGGAGAAACTAAGACAACCGCTGGAAGAATGGAAGGTTTCTTTTTTGAGTAAGTATTTTGATCTTGTACTAAAAGTTAAGGAAAGTACTGAGAGAATGTGTAGTCTTAGCGTAAATAAAAAAGAAAAAGGTGTTAGGATTAATGATACTACCATAGCTAGTAGTGCTAAGTTGAGTAATAAAAATGTATCAAGTGTACGTTGTGCATTCTGTCATAAAGGTCATATGTGGAAGGATTGTCGTGTTTATGGAGATTATGACTCACGTGGAAATATTATAAAGACAAATATGCTTTGCTGGCGGTGTTTAAAGAGTAACCACACGTCATCAAATTGCATTTCTAAGGGTTCTTGCAAATATTGTAGCAGTGCAAATCATAACTCTGCTTTATGTTTCAAGCAATTTCCACGTGCAAATCGCAAGCCCTTTAGGCCTTATTCAACAAGCGGGCAACAATTTAAACAAATGCCTAAACAAAATTATAAGGCTGGTAAGAGTTTTACAAATACTCAAAATTATGGCATCGGAAGTGGTAAAACACCTCAAAAAGGTAAAACAAAATCAGCGGCCAATGTTTCTATTGTTGGTTGAACTTCCTGGCTGTCTTTTGTTTACGTTTCCGTAAGGAATTCGGAAAAATAAATTTTGAGATACGTGCTGTGGCCTTATTAGATAGTGGATCCCAAAAAAGTTGAAGTTCTTTGGCGGAAAACTTACGTATCAAGCCTTTGCGCAAAGAGAAAATTAAGGTCGATTTATTTGGTTGTTCTAAATCAAAAATTATAGAGTCCAGTGTAGTAAAAGTTTTGTTACAAAATAAACAAAACATAGGGGCGCCCAAATTGTTTGTTTTAAATACTAAGGATTATTTAACAAATCCAGTAAGTAATCCCGTTTTAGAAAAGGAGGATTTCTGGTATTTAAAAACTAAACAGTGGAAATTGGCTATGCCACTTTATAAATTAAAAAAGGACGTTCAGCCCAATATTATACTGGGAAGCGATTACTATGACAAAATATTTCGAGATGAAAGTATATTAAAAAAAAGAGCTTCGGCTTTAGTTATTAAAAATACAAATTTTGGCACAGTTTTATCTGGCCCAGGTAAGGAAAATTTTTCTTTCAATTCGGCTAATATGATAGGAATAAGTAAGTTGATCTCTGAAGAACCAATTTTAATTGAGAATGCGACTGAAAAGGAAGATATGGAAAAATTTTGGAGCTTGGAGGCTATCGGAATTACTGATCATCCTTCATGTAAAGATGATGATTTGGTAAGAGATCAATTTAAAAGTACAGTTCAATTTAAAAATAATCATTATTCGATGGCGCTACCAATGAAAAAAACTTCAGCTTTACTTTCTAATAATTATAGTTTAGCGCTAGGGCGTTTTAAGTCCCTTTGTAAAAAATTTGAGGAAAACACACCTCTTATGATAAAGTACAACGAGATCATTCAGGATCAGTTGAAAAAGGGAATAATTGAAAGGGTTCCTGACAAAAGTAAGTTTAAATCTGAGGCTTATTATCTTCCACAACATGGCGTTGAAACTCCTCAAAAGGAAACTACAAAGTTGCGACTTGTTTTGGATATCAGCATCAGTTGGTAATGCTTTTAGTCTAAATGTTGTTCTTTTTAGAGGACCAAAAGATTTACCTTCGATTGCTGGGGTACTAATGCGTTTTAGAGAAGGTCCTATTGCTATTAGCAGCGACATAGAAATAGCTTTCCTGCAAATAGGTCTAAATAAATAAGACCAAGATTACTGTAGATTTTTTGGCTCAAAAATGTAAAAAACCTGTCATGGGAAAATAATGTAGATATATACAGGTTCACAAGATTACCTTTTGGCTTAAAATGTTCACCCAGCTTGCTTGCTATGTGTATTGAAAATAATCTTTCAAAAATCAAAATACATTTAATTTCCCTTTCATTTTGAATTCTTAAATAAACAGCCGTTCCATAAGCTTTACTTGAAGCATCGCAAAATGCGTGCACTTAGGTTTTATCCTCCAGCTTGTTTCCCAAATATCGTGGGATTTTTATACTAGGAATAATTTTTAGGCGATTAATAATTTCTAGCCATTTTTCTTGTATATTTTCTGGCACTACAGTATCCAGATCCAAAGATTTATTTTCCCACAATTCTTTTATAAGCAACTTACCATGCAGTACGAGCGGTGAAGCTAATCCGAGAGGATCATAAATGGAAGCCAAAACACTTGAAATCTTTCTTTTTGTAATCGGACCTATCATCTCATATTTTGGAGAACATAAACTTAGTTGATTGGTATTGTTGTTCCATGAAAGTCCTAATACTTTTTGAACGTTAGTGGTTCTATCCTCCTCAGGTACCAAATTCATAAACTCTTTTGAATTTGAACCAAATTGTCTTAAATCGCAAGGTATTTCTCTAACAATTTCCTTTGAATGTTTATAAAAGTCTCTAGCTTCTTTTGTGGAATAGGTCGTTTGCAATACATTATCCACATATAAACCCTTTTTTATTGACTTAGCTATGGAATTTTGATATTTTGAAAGATTATTTTCAATACACATAGCAAGCAAGCTGGGTGAACATTTTAAGCCAAAAGGTAATCTTGTGAACCTGTATATATCTACATTATTTTCCCATGACAGGTTTTTTACATTTTTGAGCCAAAAAATCTACAGTAATCTTGGTCTTATTTATTTAGACCTATTTGCAGGAAAGCTATTTCTATGTCGCTGCTAATAGCAATAGGACCTTCTCTAAAACGCATTAGTACCCCAGCAATCGAAGGTAAATCTTTTGGTCCTCTAAAAAGAACAACATTTAGACTAAAAGCATTACCAACTGATGCTGATATCCAAAACAAGTCGCAACTTTGTAGTTTCCTTTTGAGGAGTTTCAACGCCATGTTGTGGAAGATAATAAGCCTCAGATTTAAACTTACTTTTGTCAGGAACCCTTTCAATTATTCCCTTTTTCAACTGATCCTGAATGATCTCGTTGTACTTTATCATAAGAGGTGTGTTTTCCTCAAATTTTTTACAAAGGGACTTAAAACGCCCTAGCGCTAAACTATAATTAATAGAAAGTAATGCAGAAGTTTCTTTCATTGGCAGCGCCACCGAATAACTGTTATTTTTAAATTGAGCTGTACTTTTAAATTGATCTTTTACCAAATCATCTTTACATGAAGGATGATCAGTAATTCGGATAGCCTCCAAGCTCCAAAATTTTTCCATATCTTCCTTTTCAGTCGCATTCTCAATTAAAATTGGTTCTTCAGGGATCAACTTACTTATTCCTATCATATTAGCCGCATTGGAAGAAAAATTTTCCTTACCTGGGCCAGATAAAACTGTGCCAAAAATTGTATTTTTAATAACTAAACCGGAATTTCTTTTTAACTTACTTTCATCTCGAAATATTTCGTCATAGTAATCGCTTCCCAGTATAATATCGGGCTGAACATCATTTTTTAATTTATAAAGTGGCATAGCCAATTTCCACTGTTTAGTTTTAAACACCAGAAATCCCCCTTTTCTAAAACGGGATTACTTACTGGATTTGTTACATAATCCTTGGTATTTAAAACAAACAATTTGGGCGCCCGCATGTTTTGTTTATTTTGTAACAAAACTTTTACTACACTGGACTCTATAACTTCAGTTTCAGAAGAACCAAATGAATCGACTTTAATTTTCTCTTTGCGCAAAGGCTTGAGACATAAATTTTCCGCCAAAGAACTTTTGATCCAACTTTTTTGGGATCCACTATCTAATAAGGCCACAGCACATATCTCAAAATTTATTTTTTCTGGATTACTTACGGAAACGTAAACAAAAGACAGCCAGGAAGTTCGACCAACAATATAAACATTGGCCGCTGATTTTGTTTTACCTTTTTAAGGTGTTTTACCACTTCCGGTGCCATAATTTTGAGTATTTGTAAAACTCTTACCAACTTTATAATTTTGTTTAGGCATTTGTTTAAATTTTTGCCCGCTTGTTGAATAAGGCCTATAGGGCTTGCGATTTGCACTTGGAAATTGCTTGAAACATAAAGCAGAGTTATGATTTGCACTGCTAAAATATTTGCAAGAACCCTTAGAAATGCAGTTTGACGACGTGTGGTTATTCTTCAAACACCGCCAGCAAAGCATATTTGTCTTTATAATATTTCGACGTAAGTCATAATCTTCATAAACACGACATTCCTCAGACATATGACCTTTATGACAGAATGCACAACGTAAACTTGATGCATTTTTATTATTCAACTTAGCACTACTAGCTACAATTTTAACATCTTTTTCTTTTTTATTTACGCTAAGACTACACATTGTCTCAGTACTTTCCCTAACTTTTAGTACATGATCAAAATACTTACTCAAAAAAGAAACCTTACATTCTTCCAGCGGTTGTCTTAGTGTCTCCATTTCAGTAAAAATCTCTGGGCGCAATTTTCCAAGAAGTAGGTGAACAGTCCCATGATCCACGGTTTTACCAATAGCTTCCAGCTGATGCAATATTTTTTGCATATTAATGTAATCCTGTCTGAGTTGATCCAAAGAAGCTGCCAAAAAAAGTTACGCGTTGCAAATGCGAATATAGTGATTCACAAATTAATTGCTTGTCTTCAAAAGAATCGTGGAGCAATTTTCTGGCAATTGCGTAATTTTGGGCCGTCACCGCTAACCTTCAAGAAAATCCAAAGCCTTCTCTCGCATACAAGAGCGCAAATAAATATACTTTTGTACGTTGGGAAGGTTGGAATACTTTTGTACCTCCTTTTGTCCACTGAAATGTCGAATAAATCCATAAAAGACTGATATTCCAGCGGGTTGCCACTAAATTCAGGCAACTGAATTTTTGGTAGTGCTGTGGTACGTTCATCGACCACATTTGTTGCCACCACGCTAGCCTGCTGTACATTAGAAGTGCCGCTATCTTTAGTTGAGGATAATTTACCAATATGGAACATCAATTGTTCCTTCAATCAATCTCCAGTTATTCTAGCTTCCAAAGCCAGATCTTCCAGTGCGATAAAACCATCATCGCCGTTGCCATTTTCCATAAAAAGTTCCTCTTCTTTTTTGGCCTCCTCTTCTTCTAACTCAGAGAAAAGGCTTTCCCACTTTTGCACTTGTTCTTTTTAGCAAAGCTTCATAGTGGGATACACGCTTTAAATAACCTTGCAAAGCGTGCAGAGTGTTAGTATAGTAAATTAAAAAGCATCGTCCTCTGATTTGTCCAAATCAACTAAAGTCAAACCTTTTATTTCATCACAAGCCTCTTGAAGACGCCGCTTGCTTGGTCCAATTCACTGACGAATTCCTTTGGCGACTATTAATTAGAAGGGACTGATCCTTTGGCTGACCTTTAAGATATGTTTTTTGGAGTGTTGACCCCGTGACCCCGCGTATGCTATTAGGGTGTAGTAGTAAATGAAAGAAACGCGGTTTGGCTAGTTGGGGTACTGCCCACCAATAATTGTTTAAGAATTATTTTAAATAACCAATATACTTATTTTTTGTTTTATTACAAAATGAATTACAAACTTAAACTTTGAATTACTCATGTATTCATGACATTTAATATGATTTTGTAAGCTTTTCTTATATTGTATATGTTTTAGCCTTTTTTTCTGATGAAGAAACACATTGTTTGTTTTGAAACATAGAAAGTAATAAAGTTTTATCAACTTAAAGATAACGCCCAAAAACAATAATATTTTAAAAATCACCAAACCCCCCTAAAACTACAGGAATAAAAATATGACCAAATACTGACTTCAACGTGATCAGTACTCAGTCACTTGCAAATAACAAACAATTATCAGGGGATCAAATAGAAAAGCGGGATATCCAATGGATTTTTCCGACAAACCAAGCCTAGTATTTTTTTAAAGAAAAAGAACAAACGTAAAAAGCGCAACTTCCAGTCAATAAATGTCCCAAATCTGTATAGCGGTGCGCCAGCTCAACAACAGAAAGAAAGAAAAGCAAAAGAACATAAAAAATTAGTAGATCTCTGGAGGTATAAAACAGAGATTAAAAATATACATAGAATAACACAGGCCCAACATCAATTATACCAAGAAAATCTAAGCACAGAACCTAGCGCCAAGGTTCTCAGAACCAGCGACGCCAACCAACCCAATCATCAAACTCTTAAGCCTAGCCCAGGACCTAGCTCCTAAACGTCTTTGACTTACGGTGCAGTAGCAAACGTTCTAGGGGACGCCGATAGGTCAATGGATAGGCCCCCATTGAGGGACCAAGAGGGTTTGAGGGGAAGGTCTGTGGTCAGACTTAGAGTATAAATTACTTTTTTATACTCATATAGCACCCATGGAGAGATAACAAATTCTGTTGGTCTTCTGATTCTATCTTCATTGTTTTTATTTTGGTGAACTGGTATTATCTTTTCCCCTCTTGGTGCTTGACATCTTTTATTGTGAATGTGGGGTCGTCCTTAACATGGTATGGCATGGAAATTTTTTATCGGACTCTTTATCTCTTTTTGACAGAATAAAATTTCAGTAATCAAGGCATATTATTTATCATTGTTCAGTGCGTCAATTTCTTGATATTTTTTTCATTAATTGTTCATACCGATGTGCATCCTGTACCATTTTGCTGGTAGGATAAGAGGATTCTAATTGCCCAATAAGAGTGTCTTCTACAAACCATTCATCTTTCTTGATATTTCCTTCTTGAGGTAAATTAGAGCCTTGGGGGTTCTTAGACAAATCAATTTTCATGGCTTGAAGGGGTTTTAGGCTTGGGTCTTGTTCCACAGGAACTTTTTCTTTGACAACCTGAACTTCCCTGGCATCTGCTAGTACTTTCTCAAGTTGTGCTTCCATCTTTTGGTCAAAACCAGATTAGGAAGCAGATTAGAGGGGTTCCTCTTAGAGTAACCTCTCAGCAGGTAGGACAGAGTAATTGTGGGATGTCATTTGTCAACCACGTAAAGGAAAAGGAAAGGAAATATGCTTTGCACTTGTTGTAAAAGAAACTCACAGGGTACCCTACCCATACTTTTTGCGCTACTAATTTTGGACCCTGTCACACTACTAGACCGCTGGGCCTGGTGTGGTTGACCTGATTGTCTGTCGTATTTGGACTTTGCCATTGATTGAGACTGTCATTCTGCTGTACTTGTTGAATTTTTATTTGTCTTACAATAAAAGATATAATTAATATAGGAAGTTTTATCAGTAGGTTCTTGTCCTATTGCTACAATTGATGAATACATAGGATTAACCGGATCAACTTCCTCACCGTAAAGTAGACTCCCACAAAAAGGTCAAGCCATAAGTACTGCCGATGTCTCTCGAGAGCCCATGTCCGACATGAAAACCGCAGGTTCTTCTCTTTTGGAAGCCAATTGACCTATATCAGTTTCCATGGTGTGTTTACTCAACTCTGCTTCCAGCACGGCCGCGTTAGTGACAAGTGGACCTGTATTATTTATTGACAAGTGGACCTGTATTATTAATTATGGATTTTGTTGTTTGGACCATGTCCTTTGGACAAAGTCCAATAGACGTTTTTACGCTATATTTGTCCTTTGGACAAAGAACTTTTGTCCTTTGGACAGTCCAAAGGACGTTTTTTCATAAGTATGAACCAGCCTTTATAGTTTTTTATTTACTTCGACATAGTTTGTTTTTATTTTATTTTTTTCAAAAAATTCATGTTTTTTTAAAACTTTTGTAGATTTCTAATATTCTTGTTTACCATAAGTTAGTAATAATAATATTTTAGCGAATTAAAAGACAAAAATTGTTTCAACTTTTAGTATCCATGGAATCCCGTTGGTAAAAATGCAATGGCTACAAAAGAACTTGATTTTGATTTTTTTTTTCAAAAAAAAAGCCACTTCCAACATTCAAACTTTTAGAATTCCAATCATAGCTCATTTAACTTAATTAATTTTGTGGGTGAAAACAAAATAAACACACACACACACACACACACACAAACACACACACACACACACACACACACACACACACACACACACACACACACACATACACACACAAACACACACACACACACACACACACACACACACACACACACACACACACACACACACACAAATAGGCATTCACAAATGCAGGCAATCACGCATGGCCACACGCAACATGCTTATGCACATACGCAGGCTCACTTAAAAAATATTTTTTCAATGTTAAAATAATTACGGCGGTTGCTGCAGATCTTCCCATCTCCAACATACCCTTGCTTACATGTGCAAACCCTCTTTTCATATCTTTCTTCGCAATTGGCATGTTTATGACAAGTATTGTAGTCTTCATGACAAGGATCAACTAAAAATAAACACAACAAACTTAAAAAATGGTCAAAATGTCAAAATAAGCATAAGTAACTTTTGTTTATTTTTTTTAAATTAACTTATTTATTTAAGAATACTAATGTATTGTAGAAAAAAATTGTTTGCCATTAATTTAACTTTTACCCGCTAGAGCAGGGGGCTATATATTTAAATCCGGTAAAGACAGGAATTGGGAAAAACGGTTTTTACCGGCCTCCTACCTGCCTCCATCAGAAATTTTCCTGCTTTCTACCTGCCTCATACCTGCCTCTACCCTGCCTCATACCTGCCTCTACTCTGCTTATACCTGCCTCTACCTTGCCTCCTACCTGCCTCCGAGGCAATTTTAGCTGTCACCTACCTGCCTCCTGACTAGTGATCGACCGGGGCAGAATTTTTGCTGATGCCGGGGCCGGGGCCGGGGCCAGGGTAAAAAAATTTGGAATAGCCGGGGCCGGGGCCTGGGTCTGGGTAGAAAATTTTGCCTTGGCCGGGGCCGGGGCAGGCGAAAAATTTAGCAGAATTTGTAATTTTGGTCATTTTTTTCAAATAAAAATCAAAATTTTTGTTAATTATT
>JASAMX010013696.1:0-11915 GCA_030248175.1 Microlaimidae sp. YZB2_3 | reverse complement strand
GTTGTTCGTTCAGTTACGTATGCTCGCAAGGGTTTCTGAGAAAATTTTAAATTCAAGGCACTTAAACACACTAGAAAATTAAATTAAAGCTAATCGTAGGTGTTTTTGGTCAGGTCCGCTAAGGGGGGAGTCCACTCTCCACCCCCGGGTGGAAGGCCAAAATTTTTTAGGAGGGGGTTGGCTGGGAGGTCCGGACCCCCCTGGTGTTTTAGGGGGGTCGACCCCGGGTGCAAGATTTCAAATTTAGGGGGGTCATGGGGTCCGATTTTTTAACAAAGTTTTTTAAATCAATGATTTAAGTGTTTTTAGGTCTAATATTGAATTTTATATACTAAAACAGCCTATTTAGACCTAAAAAGTGTATTTAAACACTGATTTTAATTAAAAACTAAAACTAAAACTAAACTGTATTTTTGACAGTAAATAAAAAAATATACTTCCAAATTGGTCGGGAGAGGGGGGAGGGGGGTCAGCCTCGTTAGGGGGGGGGGGTGGTCAGGCCGGACGGCTTTCGAGATTTGGGGGGGAGGGGGAGATCCCTGGATTTTTTCTAGGGGGGCTCCGAATATTTGGCTCTAAGAGGGGTGGACTCTTCTTTCCCCCCCCCCCCCAAAACACCTATGAAGCTAATAATTATTATTGAATTTAAGGTAGTTTTTCCCTTGAAATTTAAAATATGTGTTTAAACATAATTACAAGTCTAATTTATCATTTATAGTAGTTTTATTTGACATGTATGCCTTTAATATTGATAGACATAACTAATATAAATTAAAAAACTAAGATAAATTATCAATGGAATAGATTTATCGAGGTAAATATAAGTGTATTTCTTTAGAATGCGACCCCAGGATTAATTTAAAAAAAAGTAAATAATTATTGTTAAAAACATTTTAAATATTTCTTTTTGTTTTTACTAGCCTTGAAAAATGCTCTAAGAATAGAGCAGGAAAAAGGGGCGATTTTTCCCCGGGCGTATGTTTAGACAGAAAAGATGTGGACTAGTCTGAGATGGACATTATGTGGACTATAGAAAATTTGCATTTGGTTTGGGCAGCTGCTCACTAAATAAAAATTTCTACTATATGATAATGATTTGTTTATACATTGATCTAATCACACAGCACTGTTGCATTTTTTTTTAGTTTGATAAAATGTCAATTGAGAAAATTATACTCACAGAAATCTTTGACAAGCGCGAAATAGCCACTTTTTCAATTTGAAGATTATATTTGTATGTGTAAGAAACAACTATAAATTTGAAAAAGTGGCGATTTCGCGCTTGTCAAAGATTGCTGTGAGTATAATTTTTTCAATTGACATTTTATCAAACTAAAAAAAATGCAACAGTGCTGTGTGATTAGATCAATGTATAAACAAATCATTATCATATAGTAGAAATTTTTATTTAGTGAGCAGCTGCCCAAACCAAATGCAAATTTTCTATAGTCCACATAATGTCCATCTCAGACTAGTCCACATCTTTTCTGTCTAAACATACGCCCGGGGAAAAATCGCCCCTTTTTCCTGCTCTATTCTTAGAGCATTTTTCAAGGCTAGTCTACCACTTTTTTGAATTAATTTAAAAATAGCCTAATAAACTATAGATTTAGCTGCGCGATGACATATGTTTATAATCATTCCGTTGCCGAGATATACTTTTTTAAATAAAAAATAATAAGAAGATGATGAATTTAAATTACGAAATTTACCCACATTGTTTAATTATAGTTTGTGCGGTGCAGTGGCGCTCCAGACAAAGTTTACCTACGTTCTCTAAACATAGTTGGCGCAATGCCGTGCGCCAATGATTGCAATTATAATTCTAAAGTAAAAATAATAATAAAAAAAAGATGATGAACATGAATTACAAAATTTACTCACGTTCTCTAAGTATAGTTGGCGCGGTGCGGTGGGTTAAATTGCAGTGTGGCACCTCCGCACCACCGATGATTATCTACCGGCGCGTGGCGCTCCCGCGCCACCGACGCTTATTATTTTTTTTAATAAATAAAACTTTGAATTAATTTTGTCATCAGTAATGCAAGAATTAAAAAAAGTACTCTGTTGTTTTTGCCGTTTTCCGCGCGGTTGAAGCAGATGGCGCTGGGAACTGGTTCCGTTTCTGCCACCAATTAAAACCCGTCTGCTTTTTTTGTGCGGTTTCTATGAGGGGATGTTGGTTGTCTGCTCTGTACAATCCTTATTGTTGCCAAAAGGCTGTTATTGTGCGGTTGGGATTTTTTATTTGTCTATTTTTGAAATTTTTTATTTTGATCAATAAATCGATAACAAGGACCTAAATCAAAAAAGTGCTTCCTAAGAAAGTTGCGTAATTCCTTCTTCTTTCTAATGAGCCCATGTTTATTTTTGATCAATCAGTAACGAATGAGGAATATCGCTTTTAAGGATGGAGCGTTGGAATAAGAAGAAGAAGAAGAAGAAGAAGAAGAAGAAGAAGAAGAAGAAGAAGAAGAAGAAGAAGAAGAAGAAGAAGAAGAAGAAGAAGAAGAAGAAGAAGGTTCTGAATTTCAAAATTTACCCACGTTCTCTAATTATGGTTGGCGCGGCGCCACGGGGCTAAATCGCCCCGTGGCGCTCCCGCGCCACCCATGATAATTTTTTAAATATTGAAGCAAATTAAAACAAATTTTTATCAATAATTCTATTGCCTTGAGACATTGGTTGTTTTGCGCAGTAGTTGGACTATTTGCTGAAAAAAAAACAACAAAAACTAATCATTCTTGAATAATGGGTACTTTAATAACAGGATGTTCGTTTGTTTAAAGCATATAATGTATTCTTTGTTTGTTATTTGAAATAAAATATTTAAATTTTGTCTACTTAATAATTAGATTAATCACATTTAAAAATACACATAAAATTTTCGGATCTTGTTTTCGTTTTATGCCTAAATCTTTAGACTTGATTGAAATTCAAGATGTTTAATATTTAAAAGCATAAAGCTAATATTTATGAAACTAATCCTTAACTCATTTCGTTGTTCAAAACTTGCTAAGGTACGTACCTTAAGTTGCGTTGTTCAATGATAAGGTACGTACTTAAATCCCAAAATAAGTTGACTATATTGGAGGTAACTTATCTTTTTTAGATTTAATTTTTTCGGTTTTTCCACTAAAAACTTCTAAAAGAAGCAGTTTATATCATTGTATTGAATATAATAGAAAATAAAAATCCAAAAAAATCTCGAAAAAAGCTCTATTTAGGTACCTAAATACATATTTTATTTTAAAACATTTTATGCATTTTTCTTTCATAAACTACTTGTAAATCCCTAATGTTTTGAGGCTTGCTATTAATACATTAATTCTTTTTTGTGCAAATAGACAAAACGTGTTGGTTTTTAACAATTTTAATGGGATTTCTTAAAAGTTATAAACAGAAAAATGGTTTCTTACTAAATTTAGGGGCTCCAAGATAAAATAGTATTAAAATTTCGAATATACTATTAAAGTTTCTATCAATTTTCGGGCAATATAATCCACAATAGTACTGTTTGTAAACAAAACAGCACCAATAATACGTGCAAAAAACAGGTGAAAACCACTAAGGTACGTCCCTTAACTTTAAGGTACGTACTTTATTCATTAAAGACCCCTTAGCTAAGGGGCCCTTTAAGTTTTTTTGAACAACCGAAGATAAGAGGACCCTTAGCTAAGGGGCTTCTTAGTGGTTAGTGGAGAACATACCTTTAGTTAATGGGCCCCCAAAGTTAGTTGAGTTTCAAACAACCCACCCCTGGGGTTAGGGCTCTCGCTCTTATTAAATTTTGAACCCAAGCGTTAACATGTAAGTCCAAATTAAACCTAAAAATCAAGGAAAAGATTGTCGTGGTACATTTGTATTTATTTATAATGTTCTTCGAATTAAAAACTTAAATACTGTTTTTCTTAAGTCTAAGCGATACACAAAAATCAAGCAAAATT
Source organism: Microlaimidae sp. YZB2_3 (assembly GCA_030248175.1). Lineage (NCBI taxonomy): Eukaryota > Metazoa > Nematoda > Chromadorea > Desmodorida > Microlaimidae > Microlaimidae sp. YZB2_3. The sequence continues at coordinate 7,968 of JASAMX010013696.1, read as the reverse complement.
TTATTGTTGGGGTAAAACTAATCTTTAAAAAGTACGTTTATAAAATCGCACTTTAAAATGGAGTTTCCGAAGACGAAATGTTTAAAAAACGAGCTTTTCGAAGACGAGATGTAGAACACGTAATGTAAAGACGAAAATTCCGCACACCAACAGTGGAGGGTTTCGGAATTTTCGTCGTTTACATTACGTCTTTCAACATCTATAAACAAGTTTTTGGAAAGCTCGTCTTTCAAATATCTCGTCTTCGAAAAACTTGTTTTTTGAGTGTTATTTTATAAAAGTAGTTTTCAAAAACGTGTTTTTTATTTGGCGATTAAAACCATGGAATGTAAATTTTTTTCCTTCACCTAAGCACACAACCAAAAATCAAGCAATTTTATCATTATAAACTTTAATTAAATGATTTGTTCTTGAAGCTGAATACGTAAGTCTAAGCCAAAACCAAAAATCAAGCAAAACTTTAGCAAGTAAATTTCTAATCAATGATTAGTTTTTGGAATTTAACACTAAATACCTTATTCTTTTCGTAAGCCTAACCGAAATCCAAAATCCAAACAAAATTTTATTGCTTGGAAAAAACCCGTCTTTGAGCACTACGTTTATAAAAGGTGACGTGCAAAATCAAATCGCCCTAAAAGTAGTGTAAAATCCCCATGGCAAAATTCACCCTAATCTAGGGATAATTCACCATATCAATGAGAAAAGCGTTTGCAAACTAAAATTTGTTAAAAAAACTTAGTTTTAATCATAAAAGCATTAAAAATATTTTATTATTTCCTAAGCCTAAGCAAAGCCCTAAAATTAAACTAAATTTTATCATGATCAATTTTATTTGTATTTTCCAAGTGTAAAAATTTAAAAGAAGTATTGCAAACGCATTATATTTATGGTGAATTGACACCACTTTTCAATGATTTTGTAACGTTTGTGGTGATTTTGGCCTATGGTAAATTTGTCCATGGAATTTTTTATACGGAACCTCAAATACAAACAAATCTTTCGAAGACGAGATGTATAAAAGAGAGCTTTGCGAATACGAGATATTGAAAGACCTAATGTAAAACATGAAAGTTCCGCACAAAGCAGAAAGCACGCTCATGGAGCTCATTTTGTAAACAGTCTATGTGTAAAGATTTTCATGTTTTTAATTAGAGACAGTTTTTTTCTGGACTGAAAAAAAGACTCGAAAAAAATCTAAAGGAAAGCCAATTTATAAATCTAGGCACATCAGCAATATTCAAGCGCGTCAGGAACGAGCCCAGTATGCGTTTCTAAGCCTAAGCAAAGCCTAAAAACAATCTAAACGTTCTCCAGGCAGCTATTTTATAAGGTATAGGTTGTTTTTTAGGCTTCGCATAGGCTTAGGAACGCGTACGCTAAAGCTCGTTCCTGACGCGCCTGTGGGCCTAGCGTGCCTAGCTTTATATTTTGCCAATCTAAATCTCAATCTTAAAGCAAAAATTAAACTTTGTTAATTAATTTACGAAATGAAGCAAAAAATACAAGATTTTATTAAATGTATTAATATTTGCTGCTTTTTACCAAGTGTGTTATGTACAGAAAAATGTGAAAAATTGATGCCAGGACAGTAAGCTTATTATTATTTATTTACTATAAGAAATGTGAAAAAAATTTGGGATTTTGGCCACTTCAGGTTTGTTAAATCTTTAACAATTTTGGAGAAGTGATGCAGGGCAGTGAGGGGTGGTCTAGTAGTAAGTAATACTAAAAAAAGGCTAGGAATAGGGCAGTTAAAGGATGATACCCCTTCTCAAAAATTTTAGGAATACCTTCTGAATTTGAGGGGTCAGTTAATATACCAACCTCTTCGAATATGGGTAGTTGGAAGAACTTCTTTGTGGTATCCGGAAATTTGTCCACCTATACATTTAGTTTCAACTGAATACATGCTCCAGCATGTATCCATCGGTTGCACGTTGCAGCATGATCAAATAAATTGGATTATTCTTTGTTTCTTCGTTTTTGTGTACCTGACCGCCTGTACCATTTTCTTTATATGATTTTACCGATTGATGGAATATAATTTTACCCATTATGATCATGTTTATGATTTTATTTTGTTGTCACAAAAAGTAAAAAAAGGATTTGGAATTCTGCGGACAATCTACTGACATTTTGCGGATTCCCGAATTAGTATTAAAACACACAAAAATGCGATTTTTGCCGTAAATAACATAGATTTGACAAATATATTGACACATCGTTCGAATCGCCCGGGATTTTAAAATTTCGGAATCCTACGTAAAATGGTAAGATTCCCATGCGCGTCCCAAAATTCGATTTGACCGATCCTAAAGTAAAATACACATATAAAACTAAACATCTTTACAATAAATCGGACACGCAGACTTCGTTTTGGTGATTATTTTCAAGATTTAAGCTTATCAAAAAGAGTTATGAACCAATTTATACCCAAAAATGACCTTTATCAGCATAAGCCATTTATGATGTTAATAATAAAAAAATATGTAAACACACAAATTAAATTAAAAACTATGTTTTAACAATGCTGGAAGTCTGAAAAACTCAAAAATTTTCAAAAAAATTAAAAACTCGAAAGTTACATGGACCACCAAAAACATGAACAACAAAATTTTTTTGGCTTTAAACGCTATTTTAACTTAGTTTTTTTCCGATTTATTGTTCCTAAACCTAAGCGAAACCTAAAAATCAAACAAAATTGTAATATAATTGATTTTTATATTAAAATAAGTTGTTTTTCAAAAATGTGAATTTTTTCACAACTAAAATTTGATGGGTATTTGAACGGTTATTATAACAAATAGGTTGTTACCATGAAAAAAAATAAAAGTATATTTGTAACTGCCAGACACTTTATAATACGAAAAAAAATATTAGTTTGATTAAAGGCTTAATAAAAAAATTTCTTGATAACATAAATTGTACATGCCAAAATGGGACAATTTTTAGGTATAAATCGGCTTATAATTCCTTATGAAAAGCTCAAATCTTAAAAATAGCCACAAAAATCAAGTCTACGGGTCCGATTTAAGGTATACAGATGTTTTATAAGTGTATTTTACTTTAGGGTTGGTCAAATTGAATATTGGGACGCGTATGGAAATCCTACCTAAAATTTTTTGATGATAATAAAAAATAGAAAACATAAATAATTCAAATTTTACAAAAAAATATTTTGCATTTAACCATGGAGATCTTTTAGGTTTTTACACCAACTATACAGATTATCATAGGTGGGCAGACTCTTTTTTTTTCCTCAGATTTCGGGGGGGGGGGGGTTATAGGGGCGGGACCAAATTTTAGGGGGGGGGGGCGGGGTGTCTGCGCAAGCCCCAAATTGGGTTGAGGGGGGTAAAAAACTGTAAACAAGCTTATAAATGCTTTAAAACTGTGTAAAATTAAAATAAGACCTTATTGCAACTTTTAAATTTTATTTTTTAATTCTTTTAATAATAATGTGTTTATTATTATTATTCTTTATATATATATTCTTTTATTCTTTTAATAATATATATTCTTATAATTAGATTAGAAATCATAGTTTTTTTAATAATTACGTAATAATAGAATAGTAATTATTTTTATTGTCTTGATTATAAAGTCAAGTATCACAAAAATTTTTTAATCCATAATCTTATATTTGATTAAAGATTATATACATACATTGGCGTAGCCAGGGGGGGGTCTCAGTGGCGTGCCCATGATTTCATTTGGGGGGGGGGCGGCGGTCTGGCGGGGTAAATACCAAACCAACCCTAAAAGGGGGGTCTGGGGGCGGCAGCCCCCATATATGGGGGGTCTGGGGGTAAGAGCCCCCAGCGGGGTCAAGGGGCAGAGCCCCTTGTCAAGGGGGTCCGGGGGGGGGGGCAGAAAGCCCCGCGGGGGGACAAAATTTTTAATTTAAGGCGCTAAAATACAATAGAAATTTTAATTCCAGATGATTACTTATTACAAATTTTAAGGTTTTTTTATACCTATATACATTTAAAACATGTGTTTAAACGTTAATAAAAGGATAATAGTGTTTATAGTAGTTTTATTAAACATGTATCCTTTAACTACAAAACGGGATAATTAATTTGAAATCGAAAAACTAAAATAAATTGTCAACTTAAACTACCCACGTAGCGGGAAAATTTTGGTTTTTTTGATTATTAATAAGCTTTTGGAAGTCATCAAGAAAGTTTCTATATTAATATTAAAGAAAAAAATTTTTCTCTCCCAAAATTTAAAAAACGTAAGGGTCCCCCCTAAAAAAAAATCCGGCTTCGCCGGATTTGGTGGGGGGAGGGGCGCCCGGCCCTCCCTGCCCCCCCTGGACACGCCACTGGGGGTCTAGACCCCCCTTTTCGGTTGGCAAAGGAATAAATTTGGAGTTAGACCCCCTTTTAGGTTGCCAAGGATAAAAATTTGGGAACGACCATTTTTAAAAAATTTTCTCGCGCTTCGATCAGTGCTCCATTAATTATATAGTCTCCACTTGCAAATTTGTATTACTTTGTTTTGTAATCTTGATATGACCACGCTAGACCCACCCCATTCTTAATGTTTTAATTGGTCCCCACTTCCAAATTTGTGTTACTTTGTTTTTTAATCTTGATACGACCACGCTGGACCCCCCTTTAGATTGTTATATAGTGGTATTAAAAATTTAAAGGTTAGAAGTAATTTAAAAAAAAAAACATTTTCTGGTACTTTGCATTGCTCAGCTGTAATTCAATGTACTCATTTTTCAGTTGTAATGTTTTGGAAATCGGAAATTAAAGGTATCAAACTGTGTATTAAAAAATTTTTCTTTGTTTTATAGACTTATTTTTATTAAATAATAGGGAAAAATGAAGTATATGACATAAAAAAGGTAATAAACACTCCGCACAAAGAAAAATTTTTTTAGTCCTTTTATAACGCTTAAAAATTTTTCTCCAGGAGGCGAATTTTTTGGGGGGGGGGTGTCCGTGTCCCCGAGTACCCCAAATTTAGGGGGGGGGGGGGTGTCAGTAAAATTCGAAATTTTTTGGGGGTATAACCCCCCAACTCTCCTGCCCACCTATGCAGGTTATTGATGTAAAATTCGGCTAACTCGGTTTTACTCCACTTTTTTTACTCGACTTTTTTTAAGATTAAGCTTACGCGTTACTAGGCCTAAGCAAAGCCTAAAAAACAACCTAAACTTTCTTCGCGCAGCTATTTGTTAAAGTTTAGGTTGTTTTTAAGATTTCGCTTAGGCTTAAGAATGCGTGGTATTTTGGGTTTTCCTCCCACCAGCTGCACTGAAATAGGCGCATTTTTCAGCGATTTTGCTTTAAAATAACCATTGAAAGAAAGGAAAAAACACCAAAACCTAAACCATTTCAGCCATTTGTTATGCAAATCCCTTTACTTCAGAGATCTCCAAGCACCTTATGCTAATTGTTTTTCTAAAAAAATAGCTACTTCAATTTTAACAATTAGTAAATGCCATAAAAAATCTAAAACTATAGTCGAATCAAATGATGTGTCGATTATATGTAAAAAATTTAAATATTGATAAAATCGCATTTTTGTGCGTTTTGATACTAATTCAGGAATCCGCATAAGGTCCGAAAAATGTCCGCAGATTTTCCGCAGAATTCCAAATCCCGTAAAAAAACTGACGATATGTACATCAAAAAACTCGATAAAATGTTTTTGGGTTAAAGTTTCATTGTTTCATACGTGTACCAGAATTGGATTTGACCGATATTAAAAAAATAGACTTAAAAAACATCTTGTCCTAAATCTAACACTTAAACCTTATTTTTGTGCTACGTTTGTGATATGAACTTTTGGATGCAATTGCAAGCCCCAAAAATGCATTTTTTCGCATAAACAATTTATTATTAAGAAATTTTTTTATTAACTTTAAATCTAATTGTTTTTCGTATTACCAAGTATCTAGCAGTTACAAATATATTTTTAATATTTTTATGGTGGCTTTCAATTTTTTATAATAACAGTTCAAATACCCACTAAATTTTGGTTGTGAAAAAATCGCGTTTTTGAAAAACGACTTATTTTAATAAAAATCAATTATTATTACAATTTTGTCATTGTCTTTTATCGTTGCTAAAACATAGTTTTTAACTTAGTTTGTTGGTTAACAATTTTTTTTTGTTAAAATTATAAACTGCAAATGCCGAAAAAGGCCGTTTTATTTGGGTTGGCTCATACCACTTTTCCAAAAGCTCAAGTCCCAAAAATGACGCCTAAGTGTTTAATTTAGGCTACAAAGAGGTCCTATAATTTAGATTGACTTTTGGATTGGTTAAATCAAATTTTAGTACACGTATGAAACTTGTATCATGTTTTTGTTTAATGATCAGTAGTGGGTTGTGCATGTGTCAAATGCATGGTGCACTGCAAGATTTATAGATGCTGACGTCACCGCTGTGTAATTTTTTATTTAGTTGCCAAAATAGTGGTAAAACAACACTAAAAAATTTTTACATATAGGTGCTGCTAAAAATATAAAATAAATGAGCTTTCTCACAATAAGATAAGGTTTATTTTTTATTTTTAAATAAAATTAAGAAGTGCGTGGCCACTAATAATAGTTAGGCAACGTATATTTTGACCCTGTACGTTAGCAAACCCATGGCAGTTTTTTTATTTGGCAAATCAATAGACAAATGTAGTTTCATATAGTACACCAAAAACTTAGTTTTTTTTGGAAACAGGTCTAAGGAGTGTCTATATCAAGATCAATATCAGACAAATTAATTAAACCCTTTAAACAAAGACCTCGGAATTGGTGAACACTGCGCGCAGTTAACTCCCTAGTGGGAAAGGTTGCTAACATCGTTATTGATGTTGGACGAAGAGTGTTCAACCATGAGGGTGAAATCAATCATAGGTGGGCAGTCTAGTCTCCCGGATTTTGGGGGAGGGTATACCCAACCCTCAAATTTGAGGGGGGGGGGGTGCCCGGAGTTTTTTTTGGGGTATACATCAAATACCCCATTCTTATCGTTTTTAGTACTGGGACCCCCCAAATTTTGGTGGGGTGTCCGGGGTACTCCAAATTTTAGGGAGGGGGATGGAGGGGAAGGGTGTCGGCTATAATTGGGATTTGGGGGGTCGTATAACCCCCAACCCCCGTGCCCACCTATGTTCGCCTCTCCTGGTGCTTGTCTTAGCTCCTTACCTTTTGCATAATCTGCATAAGGGAAATAAGTTTCATGTAATGGAACAACCAGATCTGTGTACGGTCTGGAAATGCCCCCCAACGCTTTATTGGAGGATTTATTTGCCCTTCCCCGTTTTATTGCCCCACCCCGCCCAAAAATGAAAAAAAGTACCCAAAAAATATGGCGCCATTTTTTACCTATTATGACGCCATCATCGCGAAGTTTTTGCAGTTTTTAGCCCGTTTCAATGCATTTTAAGCCATTTTAGAACTGTTTTTTTACCTTATTTTCGCTTTTGTGTCCTTTTTTCCTCTTTTTTCTTCTTTTTTCTCTTTTTCTCCTTTTTTTCTTTTTTTTTCTCCCCTGCTTTGAGTAGCATGCCAGGGTTCAGATTCTGGGGGGGGGTCTGGGGGGGTGGGTAAATACTAACTCAGAAGGGGGGTCTGGGGGGTGGTAGCCCCCCGATATGGGGGGTCTGGGGAACGAGAGCCCCCGAGCGGGGTCAAGGGGCAGAGCCCCTTGTCTGGGGGCAGAATGCCCCCCGGGGGAGAAAATTTTTAATTTAAGGCGCTAAAATACAATAGAAATTTTAATTCCAGATGATACTTTACAAATTTTAAGGTTTTTTTATACCTATACATTTAAAACATGTGTTTAAACGTTAATATAAGGACAATAATGGTTATAGTAGTTTTATTAAACATGTATGCTTTAACTACTCAACGGGATAATCGATTTGAAATCAAAAAACTAAGATAAATTGTCAATTTAAACTACCCGCGTAGCGGGAAAGTTTTGGTTTTTTGACTATTAATTTGCT
>JASAMX010013695.1:0-12561 GCA_030248175.1 Microlaimidae sp. YZB2_3 | reverse complement strand
ATTGTTAACTCTAAAGTTAGAAGTTTGAATGTGGTAGTCTTTATGTAGGAGATGTAAACAACTTTTTATCATCTGCAAAGAGCCTAATTTGTGAGTACATAACACAATCAACAATATCATTAATATAATATAAGAAAAAGAAATAGACCCAAAACAGAACTCTGAAAAACTGAATTTTTTACAGGAAATGATTTGGATACTGAATCATTAATTACAACTTTAATATCCCCCACAACTTAAAATTCTTTTATCCATTTTAAAAATTTACAAGAAACACCATATTTTTTTGGCTTATATAACAATTTTGATGGAACACGGTGTCAAAGGCCTTGGCAAATCCAAGTATATGACATCAATTAGAAGTTTATTTTTAGTGCCTGCGGCGTCTACTCATTAAAAGTTTCCAACAGCGGTGTTATTGTAGAACTTGAAATGTTGAAAACTTAATTTTGAAAACTTGAAATTTTGTTGAAACCTTGACAAAAACAAGCTGTTCCATTAGTTTAGGGGAGAAAAAGATGTAAGTTAAATTGGATAATAATTTTCTTTTAGGCTTTTGGTGCCTTTTTTAAATAGTAAGTTTAATAAAGCTATTTTTCAATCAAGTGGTAATTCTTCAAAATCAAAAGACATCTGAAAGATTATTGCCAAGGGTTCAGCAATAACTTTAGCCAAGCGTTTTAAAAAGTAAGCTGGAAAACAGTCAGGTGTTAGAGACAATTTTATTTGGGAGCTTTTTTAGGTCTTTAAATACTTTTTTAAATACCATGTGGTAAATTCCATGTTGTCCAACTTTCCAATGTTTGGTGGATTAAAATTTGGCAAAGTATCATCATCATTGGTAAAAACGGAAGTAAAGTAATTTCCAAAAAGTTCAACTTTTTCAAACACTTTAGTTACAAAAGACCCATCGTCTCTTTTAATTGGTGGGATAGTTAGTTTTGTTTTAATTTTACTATTAACAAATTTATAAAAATTGTTTAAACCCCCTGATTTTAGAATTTTTGTTTCTTTATCAGAGTTAAAATCTCTAACTTTATTTTTGTATACTTCGCAAATTTTTTTGTACGCAGATTTTGATTTTTCATCAATATTCCGCTTATGCCAAAGTTTTTTCTTTTGATTATGTAGTTTTCTTATATGAATTGGATATTGTACAATTTTTTTTGTTTGTAATAATTTTTTTATAGGGACATGTCTATTGATTCCTAACAACAAATATCCTCTGAATATCTGCCAAGCATTTTCTACTGTGCCCTATTCCTCAAATAAAATTTTGCATTTGATTGTAGATAAATACAAACTTAGCATATCATAATATGCTTTTAAAAAATCAGGTATGTAGTTTTTAATCTTATTCTTAGGAACTGCAAATATTTTAAGATTAATTTCAGATAAAATAGTGTCATGGTCTAAATGCGAAAAACTGGACGCAACAGTGACATTATTACAACTTTCTCTATTGTTTGTGAACAAAAAATCTAGATAATTGTTCTCAGAAGTTGGTTGTGATACAAACTGATACATACCTAGCTCAATAAAAAACTCAAACCAATTATTTTTCATTTTGCGTGTTTGAAGTAATTTTATTTGAAGACCGATCTACCCCTGACAAATTAAAATCTCCAGTTAAACTAATGGTTTCTACAAAGTTTTCTGTTAAATCCTTAATTAATATTAGATTGTCTTTTTCTTTACTAGTACTAGGTTCTCTATAAATGCCAATAAATCTCAGTTTAGATGACTTTCGTTACTAGTTTTATTGCATCATACTTTTCCTCTATTTCAACTTCAACTACTCTAAAAATATTTTTAATTAATAGAACTACTCCACCTCCTTGCCACTGCTTTTGATCTCTTCGATAAACATTAAATTGAATAATAAAACAGTCGTTAAAACTTTTTTCCATACATATTGTAACCTTTCGATGCTTCACAGTATCATCATCAGACATGATCTAAAATGCAGATAAAGCAATTAAAGCATTGAATACTTTGTAAAAGTAAAGCATAGAGATAAAACCAGAAAAGTAAAACATACTGATAAAACTAGAAATAAATTGATAAAAAATTTATAGAGTAGGTATTAAAAAGCGGGATAATTACAAAAAAAACGTAAAAAATTTTTATAATGGAATAAAATTCAGACTTAAAAACAAACAAGGAAACTGGGAACAACATGTATTTGAAATATTTGAAGTGAAATTTGATAAATTAGTTTAAAAGACAAAAACAAAAAAGAATTTTAAAACATTTTAATTTTTAATTGAGTTTGAATAAGTTAAAAAGCCTAAGGAAAACAAAATTTTTTATTATAAAACATTAGCTATAAGAGGGTTTCAGTGTTAAAAAATTTAATTTTAGATAAGACATAAAAACGCGCACAATACAAAAAACAAACACCTAAAATAATTCCAAAGGAAGGGACAAAACACAATTATTAAAAACAGGTTTTTCTTGCGATATATGAATGCTCTCTTTACAAAGGAGTTGAAAATCGGATTTGGCACTATACAAAACGGAGAAATGTGAAAAGGAGGCACTATAACTGCAATTTAAAATGTGGTCTAACACAGCAGAATTCGCCTTGTGCGCAGTCAATCTTCCAGTTAAAGGAAAAACACCCAAATGATCTGAAACCCTGGTGTGAAAATGGCGGACAGTTTGGCCCACATAGCTGGTAGTATTGCAACTACCACACGTGAAAGAGTAAACGACACCAGAGCCTTTGGAACTTTATCCTTAAACGGAAAGAACAGACCAACACGGCAGGTGTAAAAAAAACTCTAATTTAGCCGAGGTAAAGACAAACAAAATTCTAATCCTATTTCTAGTTTTATCAGTATGTTTTACTTTTCTCGTTTTATCTCTATGCTTTACTTTTACAAAGTACTCAATGCTTTAATCGCTTTATCTGCATTTTAGATCATGTCTGATGATGATACTGTGAAGCATTGGAAAGGTTACAATATGTATGGAAAAAAGTTTAAGCGACTGTTTTATTATTCAATTTATGTTTATCGAAGAGATCAAAGCAGTGGCAAGGAGTAGAAAGTCTAAATTATGTTTATTGAAGAGATCAAAAGCAGTGGCAAGGAGGTGGAGTAGTTCTATTAATTAAAAATATTTTTAGCATTAGTTGAAGTTGAAAATAGAGGAAGAGTGTGATGCAATAAAACTAGTAACGAAAAGTCATTTAAACTGAGATTTATTGGCATTTATAGAGAACCTAGTACTAGTAAAGAAAAAGACAATCTAATATTAATTAAGAATTTAACAGAAAACTTTGTAGAAACCATTAGTTTAACTGGAGATTTTAATTTGCCAGGGGTAGATCGGTCTTCAAATAAAATTACTTCAAACACGCAAAATGAAAATAATTGGTTTGAGTTTTTTATTGAGCTAGGTATGTATCAGTTTGTATCACAACCAACTTCTGAAAATAATTATCTAGATTTTTTGTTCACAAACAATAGAGAAAGTTGTAATAATGTCACTGTTGCGTCCAGTTTTTCGCAATTAGACCATGACACTATTTTATCTGAAATTAATCTTAAAGTATTTGGCAGTCCTAAGAATAAGATTAAAAACTACATACCTGATTTTTTAAAAGCAGATTATGATATGCTAAGTTTGTATTTATCTACAATCAAATGCAAAATTTTATTTGAGGAATAGGGCACAGTAGAAAATGCTTGGCAGATATTCAAGGATATTTTGTTGTTAGGAATCAATAGACATGTCCCTATAAAAAAATTATTACAAACAAAAAAAATTGTACAATATCCAATTCATATAAGAAAACTACATAATCAAAAGAAAAAACTTTGGCATAAGCGGAATATTGATAAAAATCAAAATCTGTGTACAAAAAAATTTGCGAAGTATACAAAAATAAAGTTAGAGATTTTAACTCTGATAAAGAAACAAAAATTCTAAAATCAGGGGGTTTAAACAATTTTTATAAATTTGTTAATAGTAAAATTAAAACAAAACTAACTATCCCACCAATTAAAAGAGACGATGGGTCTTTTGTAACTAAAGTGTTTGAAAAAGTTGAACTTTTTGGAAATTACTTTACTTCCGTTTTTACCAATGATGATGATACTTTGCCAAATTTTAATCCACCAAACATTGGAAAGTTGGACAACATGGAATTTACCACATGGTATTTAAAAAAGTATTTAAAGACCTAAAAAAGCTCCCAAATAAAATTGTCTCTAACACCTGACTGTTTTCCAGCTTACTTTTTAAAACGCTTGGCTAAAGTTATTGCTGAACCCTTGGCAATAATCTTTCAGATGTCTTTTGATTTTGAAGAATTACCACTTGATTGAAAAATAGCTTTATTAAACTTACTATTTAAAAAAGGCACCAAAAGCCTAAAAGAAAATTATCATCCAATTTCACTTACATCTTTTTCTCCTAAACTAATGGAACAGCTTGTTTTTGTCAAGGTTTCAACAAAATTTCAAGTTTTCAAAATTAAGTTTTCAACATTTCAAGTTCTACAATAACACAGCTGTTGGAAATTTTTAATGAGTGGACGCAGGCACTAAAAAATAAACTTCTAATTGATGTCATATACTTGGAATTTGCCAAGGCCTTTGACACCGTGTTCCATCAAAATTGTTATATAAGCCAAAAAAATATGGTGTTTCTTGTAAATTTTTAAAATGGATAAAAGAATTTTAAGTTGTGGGGGATATTAAAGTTGTAATTAATGATTCAGTATCCAAATCATTTCCTGTAAAAAATTCAGTTTTTCAGAGTTCTGTTTTGGGTCTATTTCTTTTTCTTATTTATATTAATGATATTGTTGATTGTGTTATGTACTCACAAATTAGGCTCTTTGCAGATGATAAAAAGTTGTTTACATAATCCTCATATAAAGACTACCACATTCAAACCTTAAGACTTCAAGAAGATTTAGATAGAATATACAGATAGAATTTACATGTGCACTATTAGATGGAATTTACATGTGGACTATTAATCTGTTGACTGTATACTCTATAGGTTTTTCTGAAGATATAGAAATGTAGATTAGCGGTTTGAACCGCTGGTTGTTAAAGGTTTGTGATAAAGATGTTTGAAATAAAATTAGAGTTCTTTAAATATATAGTATATGGCAAAGTTCGGTTTTACACAGGGTGGAAACACACAAAAGTTTTATAAATAAATATAAATAAAATTGTTCTTGACGGTGGCTTCCAAGGGCATTGATATAGGGGACTGGGTGACGGGAACAAATCAACGGTCTGGAGCAGAGCCAAAATCCCCTTCTGATTAAAATTTAAAAACACCACTATTATCAATTGGATGCCCCAATCTGATCCCCATCCAACCCCTAACGCTGTGGTGACTAAATCACGAACACACAAATAAGACTACTGCTGAGTTATTTTTGCTTAACGGAGACTTTTTCCTGTCATAAACTAACGCTAATATCTCAGTGGCGGCTGATTAAATAAAAACACAAAAACACAAAGATTACAACACATTTTACATAAATAATTACAAATAATTTTTTATCACAGCATCTGTATTCCTAACTTACAAAACAAAATCACAATATAAGTAATAATAAATATAACTTGAAGTTTTCCTAAAAATAAAAAAAAGAAAAACATTAATTAAAAATTATGGAAAATTTATATATGTAACATTGGCTGCTGTTTTTGAAACTAAGTTTTTAACAAGGGAATCTCAAAATATTAAATGCTTTAAATTTCTTTCCTTACACATTTCCTTTCTTTAAGAAGCTATCCTGTAACAAAAACCTTAAAAATTCAAAAAGATTGAGTCAATGGACTACGCAGCCTGTCAGGGTTAAGTAACGCACACTCTAGAAGTACACTTTCAAAATGTTTGCTATACTGAAAATAAACGCGTCACAAAGTCTAAAACTAACCAAGTTTTTATAACAAAACTCATTTCCTGAGGGATAAACCCTAATAACTGAGACATTACAAAATTCGTATTTTAACAACCAAGTTCTTAGTTCCTTTGAACAAAAATGTTTACATAAAAGTTTTATGCAAAATTTCTGTATTTCAGAAACATTATCAGAAATGTATTTTGGAAGCATTTCTGTATTTGTTTTTTGTTTTTTTGCATTGTTATTTTTTTATTAACATACCCACGCAAATGTATAATTCACGGGAATATGAACTAATATAAAGCGATTTGCCGAGTGTTACTCTTGTTTAGTTTGTATTTTTTAAATTATAATATATCTTATAACGTTTACTCAAGATTGCGCTAACATTAGTATACTAAACTAAATTTAAAGTAAAATTTTACATTGGCAAAATTGTGATTTTGAATTTAGGAGAGCTAATAAGAAAAAACGGTTTGGATTTCTGCTTTAATTTTATTAAAAAACGAGTAAACCGAATTCTCTCGCCCCACTTGGATTTTTACCAATGAAAGTACAGTGGCCTTAGAGCAACATTTGAAAAAAGGTTTTGTTAAAAATAGTGAAAAGCTCTGAACATTTAAGAGTGTACCAAAGCATCCTTTAAAAGTAATGTTGCCAACCCCAAAGTTTCCCAAGATTTTCCTGGTTTAGACTCAATCTACTCTCTATTTCATAATTAGCGATACTGGAAAAAATTTGACAAAAAATTTTTTGTTTACAGTCTTATAACTTTTGAACGCGCCGCGATCAATATGCAAATATCTCGCGTTAAGGTCCTTGTACTTTTGGCTACCTCCTGAAACAAAATTTTTTTCAAAAATTTTGGGGGGTTAGCCCCAAAATTTCCAAAATTTACGTCAATTTTTTTTGGCCAAATTTCTAACTTTTTACTATATGAGGCTTTACGTCTGAATTTTTTTTGCAGATTGCCCATATTTTCCTGAGCTTAAAAATATATAGTTTGTTAGGAGTAACCTACCTGGGTCGGGTACCCCAAGAGTTTAAAGGGGGTCAATTTCACGATTTTTGCTAAAAATCTTTGTATGGGGGACACATTATGCATATTTTGGCATCACGCTCTAAAACTGTTAGAGCCACAGGCCTGAGACCGGGGGATTTATGCAGAAATTTAAGTCCTACATTTTGGTGATAGTCCCAAAAAATTTTAATGCCCTAAGGCACTGCAATGACTGACCCCTAAAAATAACACTTTTGACACAGCCCCACTACATAGGCGAGTAATATATCATTTTAAAGCTCTCGGCTGGTTTCAACAATGTAAATTTGCTCTAAACGGTCGGGTAACCAAAATACAGACACCTTTGTACCCCCAAAATTAGTAAGGGGTGATTTTTTTGTTTTTATTATTTATAAGCCGAATTTATATTTGTTTCAAAGCTCTATGCGTGCTGATTTTAAAAATATTAGTTTTAGACTAAAATGTTTTATGGTTACCCGATTACATACCCCCAAATACCCCTAAATTTGAAAATTGGTAATTTTGCCATTTTTTTTATTTTAAGTGACATGTTTATACTCATAAGAAAGCTCTCGACGCACTGATTCCAAAAATATATAGTTGTTTTAATTTTCTTCAGTGGTTACCCATTTTTACACCCATCAATGTACCCCGTCTAATTCTTAAGAGGTATTTTATTATAATACCGTCATGTTTACATTCATATCAAAGCTCTCGACACGCTGATCCTAAAATATAAATGGTTACTATTTTTAGAATCCATAGTTTTTTTTATATATATTTATTGTAATACCGTCTTGTTTGTACTCATATAAAAGCTTTAGACATGACGATATAAATATAAATTTCAACTCGATTCACCCAATGGTTACCATTTTTACAACCAATAATCTAATAATATTTTTACAGTTTGATTGAGCAACTCAGGAAAAGGCTGTTTTGTACAGGACTTTAACCCCAGATAAAGCAGAAATTTGGGCTTAGAGAAAGACCAAAAAGATTTTTCAAGGTAGACGTATATAAAGTTAGCGCACGAAATTCGTGCGCGCACGAATTTCCGCGCACGAATTTTGAGCCTGTATATTTTCAGTCGCGCGCACGAAAAAAACGATTTTTGCGCCTATCGCACATTAAGCACAGTACGTGTATAAAGTTAGCGCACGAAATTTGTGCGCGCACGAATTTCCGCGCACGAATTTTAGTTATTGTTATTGGTATATAAATAATTGATCGATTTTTTGGAAAAAATATTATAAAACATTACTCTACGATAATTAAATAGTTTATTTTTGTTTTTTTTATTATGAAAACATTTACTTTTTTACATATTAAAAAGCTCAGCAATCTAATAAATTATAGAAAACAAAATTTGATTTTATTTTGCAAACTAATAAAAAGGAAAATCTACTTCGTTTTACAGAATACTTTGTTATCATATGAATAAATTTAGTTAAAAACACTGTCCTTATTGAAAATTTGTTGTTTTTTTTTATAAATAATAAATATTCTAATTGAATGTTTGGGAAATATTTGAGAAACTTTAATGTTTGAGAAAAAATTGTTTATAAACCCTGGAGAATATAACGTATGTATATTGTTTTTTGTAGTAATAATCAAATAAATAATTTAGAAAAACACAAAAAAATTAATCGTAAATAAGTGCATTTTAAAGTTAGCGCACGAAATTCGTGCGCGCACGTATTTCCGCGCACAATTTTAGTTATTGTATATAGTATTTTGTAAAACGAAGTAGATTTTCTTTTTTATTAGTTTGCAAAATAAAATAAAATTTTGTTCTCGATAGTTTATTGGATTGTTGAGCTTTTTAATGTGTAAACAAGTAAATGGTTTTATAATTAAAAACAAAAATAAACTATTTAATTAAGAGTAATGTTTTATAATGTTTTTTCCAAAAAGCGATCAATTATTGATATACCAATAACAATAACTAAAATTCGTGCGCGCACGAATTTCGCGCGCTAACTTTATATACGTACTGTGCTTAATGTGCCATAGGCGCAAAAATCGTTTTTTTTTTCGTGCGCGCGACTGAAAATATACAGGCTCAAAATTTGTGCGCGGAAATTTGTGCGCGCACGAATTTCGTGCGCTAACTTTATATACGTCAAGGTAGTCCGGTTAGCTATGCAGGCGGTGCAGGAAGGTAAAAAGGGTGAGACTGCACTGGCGGTCTGCGACCTCAATCCCAAACCCGAGCTAGGAAAAGACCATCAGCAGTCTTAATTAATTAATTAATTAATTAATTAATGATGGTAAACTTCCGAAATTTGATACAAATTTTGATAACACCTTAGAGCACATGCTTTTTACTGAAAAAAATGTTTTTAGAGCCATAAAAAAATTGCCCAATAAGTTATCGAAATCTCCAGACTGCTTTCCAGCTTTATTTCTTAAATGCTTGGGAGTTGGACTAGTGGAACCGTTAACTAAATTATTTCAAAAATCATTTGATACTGGATCATCGCGTTGATAATTCCATTGTTTAAAAAAGGTTTTAAATATGATAAAAAAAATTATCGACCAGTTTCATTAACGTCTTTTGTTTGTAAAATGATGGAACGGTTGGTTAGAGATGTGCTTTTAATCTTTTTTTGCTAAAATTTTGTCAAGGTGCCAACACGGCTTTAAGGCTAAAAGCTCAACTATAACACAGCTTCTAGAAACTTTAAACGAGTGGACAAAAGCTATTAACAATAAAAAAGATATTGACGTGGTTTATCTGGATTTCGTGAAGGCGTTTGATACTGTATCACATGAAAAGCTTTTATACAAATTGGAAAAATTAGGTATCACAGGAAGATTCCTTAAATGGATAAGAGCATTTTTAACTGGAAGGGACTTAAAAGTAGTAATCAACAACACAGAATCAAATTCCTATCCTGCAATTAGCTCAGTTCCTCAAGGCTCGGTTTTAGGTCCTTTTTTGTTTCTCATCTATATTAATGATCTAACTGACTGCGTAAAATATTCAGAAATAAAGCTCTTCGCAGACGACGCCAAGGTTTTTACCAGTTTTTCTCCTGCTGATAAGGAAGATAGGTCACTAAAATTACAGGAAGAGTTAAATAGAATATCTCACTGGTCAAAGCAATGGCAGTTGCAGCTAGCCGATCACAAATGTGAAGTTCTTCATATAGGTTTAAAGAATAGAGGAGTTAGATTTAACTATTCTATTGAGGATAAAATACTCTTAAAAACCAATTTAGTTAAAGATCTTGGAGTAAATATTTCAGAAAATTTAAAGTATTCAGAGCATTGTAAATTAATTTCAAAAAAGCCCACCGTACATTGGCTTTAATTTTTAGAACTTTTAATTCAAATAATATGTCTAATTTGCTGCGCACTTACACTGTATATGTTAGGCCCCAACTTGAATACGCAAGTGTAGTATGGAATCCATATCTTCAGAAGGATATCGATGTATTAGAACGCGTTCAGAGAAATTTTACAAGAAGATTGTTTAAACGGTGTCACATGCAAGATACAAATTACAATAATAGACTAAAAATCTTAAATTTACCCAAACTTAAAGAGCGACAAGACATGTTTGATCTCTATGAATGCTATAAAATTATTCATGAAACTACAAACATAAATTCTGCAAATTTTTTTACTATTAATTACTTTCCAACGAGAGGCCACTCCTTTAAGATTAAAATACAAAAAAGTAGAGTAAATGCAAGAAAATATTTCTTTTGTAATCGAGTTGCACCTAAATGGAATAATTTATCACAAAAACAAGTTTCTCCTGCTTCAGTATTTGCTTTTAAGAAAAGTTTTAGTGATGGCTCAAATTAGTGCTTAGCAAACTAAGCCTTTGAGTCATTTTTTAGTAAACCATTTTTCTGTCTCCCAAATTTGCAGCCGCAATCGGCTCGCTTATTTTAAATTGATTGTATTGTGTTAAATTGTTGGATTTAAGTGATAATAATTATGTTATGTTGTTGTATGTTTACTAAAATAAACAATTTGAATTAAGAGTAGGTCAAAATTTTTAATTCAAATCGTTCAAACGGCTCCCCTGAGGGGATGGACACTTCCCAACCCGGTCCCAGGGAAGAGGGTAGTCAATCCCCCCAAAATCCCAGACCCTGCGCATCAATGCATGCCAATGCACGAGACCCGGAGCGATGGACAGCCAAAGGATCACCTATTCGCGACCATTGTAAGAGGACAGGGCATAATGCGCATGGCTATCCAGATAAAAACGACAATAATAACCTCCCATGTTTCACGGGTCTTTCACGTAATAATTATCAAAATAATAATAACAGGCAATATAACAACAATAATAATTGCTGTAATAATAATAATCAAAACAATAATTGTAATAATAACCAAAATTTTGGTCAAAAAAATCAAGGCGGTGGTAACAACAACCAACCCTGCATGCCTGCTTTGATGGATGCGTAAACGCACCAGCTCCGAGTCAGGGTGATTGACATCTCCACCAAAAATTTATCCCTGATGCTGAAACCGATGTTTGAAGACAAAGGATTGCAAGAGGAAAAACAAGATGAAACCACAGTAGAGGACATCCTCCCAGTTAGCGTAGAAACAGGACCTCCTAAAATTGAAACAAAAAGCGGGAGAGGCTTCGCCCCTATTTAAGTTTGGTAAAATAATTGTGCCTAGGAAATCTGTTGTTACGCCTAAAATGGCAGAATGGCTTGCACGCAAACCCCCTATTCAGGTGCGTCACGCGTTCCTCCTGAGGCCATAAAAAAGGAGTCCCATCCCCCTTTAGCGACGTCCACCCCAGATAAAGCGCCCCTCCCTACTCATTTTGTTGGGCAAAGGGCCAATGAACCGTTCATCACTTAAGAGCAACTGGCACGTCAGGAAGCTGAAAGAATACACTGGGAGGAGCAGGAAGAGAAGCGTAAAGCAGAGGAGCATTATTTGACACTGGAGCAACCTGTTTGATTATATCAGCTGAAATGGCAGAAAGCCATCCCTCAGTAGATTTTCAACCCTTCAAAGGTCAACCTGCCCAGGCTCTCTCAGGAGATTTAAATTTTCAAGCTACTGGAAATGTGAAGCTAAAAATTGGTTGAGAGAAGTTAAATTCTGTGGTAAATGCCTGAGTGAATTATCCTGTTTTGGTCTTATTAGGAACATTATGCGTCAACTTGGAAAAATTAAGTTCAATTTTAAACAAGAAAGGATTGAATTGGGTGATGGATGTAGACTTCCCATGGACCCAGACTTGGAACATCCCATCAGCGGGATTGAAATTTGTACTTATGCAACAAAGGTATTTACCCCTAGGTCAAAGACTGCTCTAGTAGTCAAGGTAGGATCCCCCTTACCACAAGGATCAGCGATTATCTTGGACTCAGAGGCTTCATCCTTTAGATGCACTGGTTTACTCCTTGCGAACGTGTTAGCAATGCATTTTGGAGAAAGAACCCTTATTGATATAATGAACCCCACGCCAAAGCCCATCACTCTGTTTGCGGATATTTCAATTGGAACTGTGAATGTTCTCAATGAGGAATTTGTAAGTAGTTGATATAATTGCCAAACCAGAGGACACCAATCGGGGCCATGCTCCCCAAGTCTTTAGTGCTGCAACGTGAATTTGACGATTTGACCCTGTGACCCCACGATTTGACCCTGTGAAAAAATGAATCTA
>JASAMX010013692.1:0-14475 GCA_030248175.1 Microlaimidae sp. YZB2_3 | reverse complement strand
GCCAATGGCAGTGGAAGAAAGACCTGCTGTTGAAACATGTGGAAATTATACATTAAAATGAAGCAACATTAGAGTGATAGATTTGCAAATTAAAACTAAATTTAATATTAAAATTAGCTTTTTTAATATGACCTCCAAAATCCTCTTGACTGTTGTATTCCCTGTCTCACACCGGCAGGGCCGTCTTAGTCAGCTGTGGGCACATCTGGCTGCGTCTGTTTCTCTGGGTTTCCTTCAAGGGACCTTTTGTCTGGCCAGCTCAAGGAGGAGATTGATGTTTTTTGCAGCAAAGAATGAGCGGGAAGTGCGGTAAATTAAGGTCATGAGCGATCCACTCTATTTCCCTTTTGTTTATGATTAATGTAGCGTTAATAAGTGGCAATAATATGATATATTTAACCTAATGAAGAATGAGCTAGAAGTAAAAACTTCCTATCGTCAATATTAAAACTAAACAATTGGTTTTAAACACCATTTTATTTTACCTAACTTTACACTAAACTAAACTAGTTTTAACAAAATTTCAGACTAGTAATTTAACCGCAAATGACAAGTCATTGCGTAAAAAAGACACAAGATGTGCACGTTGCAACACATGAAAAATAAAAGGACAAGCTTTAGCTTTTAGATTAATAATATACTTTGCTAAAAATCACTACTTTTAATGAAAGTCACTCTCCCTTAGTCGGTTTGAGGACTTAATTTCCACCTATTTCCTAAGGGTTTATAAAAAAAAAAAGAGTTCTTGTCTCCATTCCTTTTTTGAGTCCTTCCGTCAGTCCAAAAAAAATGACAATTAGAGCATCTGGTGGCCTCAAGGGTCAGATCAGCCAGCGTTCTGAGATTTTTGAAATAACAAGTATTAAAAATTAGAGAGGACAACTCTTGGAAAGTCTCTGGCAAGGCTAAGGTGGGCTCCTCTACAGAAAATGAGGAAAATATATACGTGTCGTTTCGGTGGCACAATGGAGGGTTTTTAAGTAATCATTCTGGACCAGCGTGATCCCAAAGGACCGCCTGGCGTACAATTTAGAGAAATCAATCATACATACAATAAATGAAATAAAAGTTAAGTAAAAATTATTGAAAAACATCACTGAACTCAAACAGATCTTTTTTGGTCTTTTTATCCAGCAATAGTTACCAATTCTCCACTTTATTAAACGTTCCACACAAGAATGTTAACTATGCCAAATATTTGAAAAGTATTCCTCCGCCACCACGTTGCGAGATCCAAGGCCGCTCATTGGCTGATTTGCAGTGAAGCCACACCCGCGAGACAGGAGGGGGAGGGGGATGCTCTTTTGGATTTTTATAGTGTGTAACACACCACCCTGATTGAGAGCGCGCATGGGTAATTACAATGGTAAATGCACACACAGCCGCCTTCAGTTTTTGCCATAACGGCTCAAGACGGCTGATTGACAACATGGCTACCCAACCGACTCTGAGGCAAGGAGGGAGGGGAAATAACCCTTTTAAAAACCAAACGAATGTTAAAACGAATGTTTTATCATTATTTAACACATTTTTATGACCTTTTTAATACTACTTTTTATAAAAGAATTAAGGTAGTTTTTAACTTAGAAAATGCCGATTTGGGACTTACAAAAATAAGAAATGACAACTTTTAACCGGGGAAGGGGGGTTAGTAAAGGCTATGGGGGCCATCTCCCCCGCAACAATGAATACTATCTATTTTACCTATGATCATGCGCGTACTTCTATAAACAAACTTTTGTGCATGTAAATTTTTATTAAAATTAACATTCAGCTGTTAACATGCCGTTTCTGGGATCTGGAAACTGGGAAATGGGATTTTAGAACTAGAATCAGGTGTGAACGCGTCCTTATGGTTGAATTATATCTGGCTGACGCTGAAAATTAGAAGGAAGACATGAGGGGACTAATTAAATTTGTGCGGTAATGACTTTAAAAAAA
Organism: Microlaimidae sp. YZB2_3; assembly: GCA_030248175.1. Classification (NCBI taxonomy): domain Eukaryota; kingdom Metazoa; phylum Nematoda; class Chromadorea; order Desmodorida; family Microlaimidae; species Microlaimidae sp. YZB2_3. Next base: position 12,534 of record JASAMX010013692.1, on the reverse strand, counting down.
AACAAATAAAAACCATAATTTTTTTTATTTCCACCTTTTCACAAAATATACAAAAATTAGCTATTTTTAGCCCTTAAAAAATTTGCATTTAGGTTACAAATTAAGTAACTTGATAAAGAATTATTGAAATACAGTTTTTAATCTTTGTTATTATTACGCTTTAGTGAAAAATTTTGAATGTTTTTGTTGTTAAATAGTTGATCCGATACTGCAAATATCGACATTAAAAACAAGTTTTCCATTGTATTTTAGATATTAGTGAACCAAAAGCCAATAAATATTTCACAAAATTATGTTGCTGTTGCTGATAATTGAAAATATGTAGTGTTTCTGAAAGAGAAAATAGTGTTGCTAAAAAAAACATCGCTGAAAGGAATCAAAGTCAGGAAAAAATTTAACAGGGGCCTATTTCATAAAAATTGCCTGTAATTAATTTACAGCTGTAAATTACTAAACGCATATTTTTCTTTTGTATTTTTAATTAAAAATTATAGTAAGGAAATTGCGTTTAGAATTTAAAAAATTACATTTCTGTAAATTCCGTAATTTCCACAGTTACGTACGTATTTTTTAATTAATAAAATAAGAAGAAATTAAATGCGTTTATTAATTTACAATTACATAAATCTTTATGAAATAGGCCCCAGGTATGTTTAATTTGATTATTATATCAATTAAAACAGTGATAGTGAGATTGATTAATTAATTACTTTTTTTTAATTACTAATGTTTCTGAAAGCGAAAATAGTGTTGCTAAAAAAACCCATTGCTCAAAGAAATCAAAGTCAGAAAAAACTTATCAGGTATGTTTAACTTCATTATTATATCGATTAAATTAATCAATTAGATTAAATTAATTAATTAATAGATTGAATAATTAATTACTCTATTTTTTTTAAAATTTAGGTTTATTAATGACGCCATCAAAATTTTTTGAAGCGTGGAATCAATCTAATGTGAGCAAAGAAGTATTTACAAGACTTTGTGATAAAAATCCTCCATTAAGTGAGCTTCTTGTGTGGTATATAATTCTCGGTTTTGCGACCATGTTCATTTCGCTTCGCCCAGTTCCCCATACTTTTCTCACAGAGGAGTACGGTTACGTTTAAATCTACCAGCCGGCGCGCAATTTCCGCTCCCACGAAACCTATATTGCTGTCCGGTGGCTTTTAGGATTCCAAGGAGTTTTGAGAGTCTGCACCCTTTTAGCGCTAATACTGGTGAGCATAACGGTGGGCTATATTTACAATAAAGAGAAAAACAAAGCCAAGGCGGGGCTTGGTATTACAAGAAGCAGGTCCAGATCCAAATCAGCTTACATTGCTGTTGATGACGCAGTGTTTTCTGGTGTTTCTCGGCGCCTCATTTTATTGCATACGAGAGTTGTCCAGTTCCTTAGATGGGAAGCATAGGTCATATTTAATGATTAATTATCACGTTCGTTAGTTTTATCACTTTTGCTAAATGTAACAAGCAAGCTTATTAGTTTTTGTGTAAAGTTTGAATAGCAAAAGGTATAAAACCGCAGTTAAAGATATTGTATTTAGTTGATGCACTAATGAAAATATTGCGTCTAAAAATTTAGCTCTAAATTACTTTAGACCGGACTATTCCAAAAGAGAAATGTTGTGTATACGTAGAGTATCAATTAAAAGGGGAATTGGATCGGTGCATTCAAAAAATAAATTGGTCCAGTGTACTAAATTGATAATATTGGTTTTTTAATTGAGTTTGAGTAGATATCCCTATAATCCCTATATAGAATAAAAAAGTATCGTCGTTACTATGGCAAAATAAGCCACAATTCATATAAAATCAATATGCGACTATGACTCATTTTGGATTTTAAACAGCACCCTATTAACTACAGAGCAATACGTAACTGAACGGAATACGCAAAGAACATCAATTGATAAGTGAGCTTGGTTTTGACCAGGGGGGGCAAAATCCCTCAATATAGCAAAATATGCGGCGGGCAACTTTTTGTTTTTGCAATAACTTGGTAAAGAAACAACCAAAACACAAAAAAGCATATCATTTTACTCAGAAAAATAACAAAAAATTTTTAAAAACTTAAATTTTCATTTTTTTGGCTCAGTGCCAATTTTATGTTGAATTGAACTTAAAATTTAAATATGCTATAGCAGACCTGTGCACGGTCTGAAAATGCCCCCCCCCCCCCGTTTTATTGGAGGATTTGCCCCCCCCCCCCCCCCGTTTTATTGCCCCCCCCCCCCCGCCAAAAAATGAAAAAGTACCCTAAAAATATGACGCCATTTTTGACCTATGATGACGCCATCATCGCGAATTTTTTGCAGTTTTTAGCCTATTTCAATGTATTTTAAGCCATTTTAGACCTATTTTTACCTTATTTCCGCTTTTTTTGTCCCTTTTTTCCCTTTTCCCTTCTTTTTTTCTCCTTTTTTTCTCTCTTTTTCCCCTGCTTGCCCCCCCGTTTTATTGCCCCCCCGTTTCAAAAAAGTTGCCCCCCCCCAGCCCCCCCCCCATTTGGTAATTCCCCCCCCCGTTTTAACCCCGGGGGGGGGGGGGGGCAGTGCACAGGTCTGCTATAGATAAGGCGCCATAATTAATACGAGGTTGTTCGCTATTAGTAGGCGGTTCTAACGGTATGCAATTATATATGATATTACGTTCCTGTCGTTCGGGATTTTGAGTTGAATTTACACATGCAGAAAACAATGCTTTTTATGCTGTGAAAAAAAGAATCGCCTGGGGCCTATTTCATAAAAATTGCGTGTAATTAATTTACAGCTGTAAATTAATAAACGCATATTTTTCTTTTGTATTTTTAATTAAAAAGTATATTAATAAAATTCCGTTTAGAATTTAAAATATTATATGTCTGTAAATTCCGTAAATTCCACAGTTATGTACGTATTTTTTAATTAATAAAATAAGAAGAAATTAAATGCGTTTATTAATTTACAATTACAAAGATCTTTATGAAAAAGGCCCCTGGGCTTTAATGTGAAATTTTATTAGTAATGTTTGTTTTTTTTTTTTTTTTGTCTAGCTTCCGCTATTTTTTTTTTCCCTTTTCGTGGTTCTTTGTTTGCGACCTGCGGGGGGCATTTTTGATTTGTTTTTTTTCTTTCAGTATAGAACGTTATTCTGCGTTGAAAAAACCCCAGTGAACATTTTCTCCAAAAACACCCGTAGTAAATTCGGGAAATTCTCAAAAAAAAAAACTTTTTTATTTTGGAGCATTGTAACAGGTATTATATTCAAAACTAAATCAATTTTACACATTTTCAAACATATTGGTCCGAAATTATTAAAAAACGTTTAAATAACGCTATTTTTTAACTTTCAAAACGTTTTTTCACCCATGATTTTTTTTGTAAAAATTTCACTTTTCGTCAAAATTTCAAATGGTCATCTTTGCTTATTTGCTTTTCCTATGCAATACGTACTGAACGAAAGTAGAGTACAAAAAAAAAAATGCACTGGAAGCTCGTTGGATCAATTTTTCATATATTAAGAAAAATTTTTAAATAAAATGATTTATTTTTTAAATTGGTAAACTTTGTTTAGTTGGCAATATTTTACAGCTAAAACAAGCTTAAAAGCGGTATATTTTTCTAAGTTTTGAATTTGTCAGATTATGCTTCACTGAAAATTATACTGCTATTTTTTTAATGTAATTTTTAAAAAAATCCCATAAAATAATCAACAATTTTACTATTATAAAAAGATTCGTCAGAAACAGCGTATCCCATCAGAAAACATTCTTTCAAATCAGTTTTAAAATCCGCTTTTACCGGTACGCATGGCGGCTCCACTATTCCATGGGAATGGATTGGCTTTTTAATTTTGATCAATCCTAATTTTTTATGATCTAGCAATAAAATTTTGGTTCCTTCAGTGTAATCGATGTTTTCTTCAGTAAGACTGCTTTGAGCAAGAGCAAAGCGCAATCCTTCGTTTTTCGTGCAGGAACCTGCAGTCAGGAGCCACTGCTCTCGCACTGCAATGGCAGAACAAGAATGGAGATGACGGCCAGCCAAATTCCTCCTACTGACCCTGAAATGACCCACCTGCCAAGAGCCTATAGAACGCATGTGAATGGGATTAAGCGGTATGCTGCCACATTTAGGGTACTTGCACTGCAGCATAACGGCCATCCTGCCTTTGCAGTCATCGCTGGGTAGCTTAATAATGTTTTCAGCGATTTTGTGGGTTTCCATTGGTATAATAAGCATTTTGTAAAATCCCTTAGCTTTAACCCGTTCTACTGGTTTGAGTATCTGGATTGAAAAGTCAGTGGCTGTCCGGTAGCCTAATAAGTGGCAGGCTAACATGGGCCAAGAACTGTTTTTAAGCCAGTTTTCACCACAGACTGGGGATTTTATGTTCTGATAGTTGATCATCAGCATTTTTCTTCTGATTTTTAAGGATTTGGATTTCTCCAAAAAAATACAATTAGCCTCATCTTCATGGTTTGGGCAATCAAAAATCCCATCGCATACCTGCCCTGGTTTTAAACACTTTAGCTTTGAAGTTGAAGAAGAACATTGAATTTTATTTTCTGGGCATTTGAGTTTTGCTGGGCAAATGCTTTCTTCATCATTTTCAGGGCAGTTTTGTTGGCCGTTGCAAAAGAACTTTAAATATAAAGCACAAAAATAATTTGATTATGTAATTAATAATATTTATTATAAGCTTAAATATTACTCATTGGGACCATTATTATTGCTAGCTATTGTCACATGATATTTTCCGCCTCCCTATTTCTGGTCAACCAGCAATTATCTTCCCAAATTCTGGCTTCCCGTTTCCCAACCCTGCCTAGACAATTATATAATTTTAAATTTTTATCATCATATTTCTTGCAGCAAATTTCCCCATAGACATGATTTCTTTAAAAACTGAATTATTATGATGTAATCATGTCTATGAGGAAATTTGCTGCAAGAAATATGATGATAAAAATTTAAAATTATATAATTGTCTAGGCAGGGTTGGGCAGGGAAGGCTGGTGAAAATAATATTATATCATGGAGAGGAAGGAGAGTTGTCACCAGCAAAAAACATATATTTTGCATTGTAATTATGTTTTATTCACTTACCTAATAATTCAACGTTTAGTTTATTTAGCTTAGTATATATTTAATCAAGTGTATCAAATAAAAAATTATAAGTTCAAAACGTACCACAAAATCCAAATAAGTTATGTTTTAATTTTGACTAAAGCTTTTTGACTAAAGCTTTTTATTTTTATTTATTTTAAAAACAAAAATAAAGTTTTTATAAGATATTATAAAATAAAATAAATATTTTTGTGCTTCACTTTTAATGGAATTCCAACGCGATTCTGACACATATAAATATTTGCAGTCGTAAAGATTTGTTTATGGCGTCCATCAATATGAAAGGTGTTTTCACAGTTTTTCTCATCAGACATATCTAAACAGTCTAGTTTCCCATCACACATTTTATATCTTGGAATGCACCATGGTACTGACTTTCAAATAAAAATGGCATTTTTAGCAAATAGATATCGTCAAATTTAGCAGCTGACTATAACACACTATCACCTTTTATAACACCAGTTTTTAATATTTTAAGAAATTTTAATATTTATAATTTTTCTTCTAAACTTTTTTATTTATGTGATTTTTAGAGACTAATGTTTTATTTTAAAAATATGTCCCATTTCGAAACGGTGGAATGCTTAAAAAATAGATTAATATATTTTACAACATTTTTTCGACCCTTTATATTAAAAAAAATCGAGTTTCTACACCGTTTATATTTTTTGTTTAAAGACTATTTCTTTAATTTGCAAAATTCAATAGAAGAAGAGCAGTTGTCAAAAACCATTAAATTTGACTTTAATATTATTATATTTTTTTAAAATTGTACAAACAAACTTATATTTTAAAAGTAAAAATTAATTTATGTTTTCTCAAATTATGATTAATTTTAAAAGGTGCTATTCTTAAAGTCAACAAAAAATTTAGGATGATTTTATTTTATTTTTTTTTGATTTATTGGCAGTAAGTTTGGTTGTGGTTTTTTAACAATTTGGAGAGTAAGTTTTTGGGTTGAAGTATCAAATTTCACTTTTTGTGCTAAGTTTTATTTAGATATTTTAAAGTTAGAAAGTTTTAATTTGTTAATTAAATAAAATTTTTCAAACTAGTTAAAACTAAAAACGCTATCAAAATTTTTAAAATTTTCTTTAAGTTTGTTAAATTATGAGTGATTTTAAACATTAATTAAAACTCGTTGGCAGCATTGTTTTCAATTCATTTAAAATTTTTTTCTGAATTCCCGTTTTTGTAAAATTCAAAAATTTAGCAAAGTAATTTTATTTTTTTATGAGAGCCTAATTCCAAAATCGATGACCCAACTTTTAATTTAAGCTTAACAAAGCTCTTGAAGTTTTAAAAAGTTAATCTCATCATCCACATTAGCGTTTACCTTTTATTTTTACATAAAAAGATATTAGAAGTTTTTTCAATAGTACACTTAAAAGTCAAGCCATTTTTACAGGGTGTCCAGCTGGAGGTTTGCAAAAGTGAAAACCAAAAGGACAACTATTGGAACAATCAAATCTTTCATCTTCGCCATTTGGACAATCAATAACTCGGTCGCACCAAGTTCCCAGTGTTCTGCAATAACCACTGCACTTGTAAAACATTTTTTCATGACACAAAGATGTTGCAGGACAGTGTTCTGAAGACAATTCAATTTTGACTATTCCGACTTTGAGATCAGTTTGTCTCCTTATGTGCTTTAGTTTTTCAGTTATAAAGGTAACAGGAGTTGTACCGGTAATTACAATATTTCCATTAAATCCAGATGAGATTGGAATTCTAAAAAAATTATTTAGTAATTTTTTTATATAACTACAATTTGTTTATTTTAGGATTTTAACAAAAAATGTAAGCTTTTAAATATTTTGGTTTAACTTTAATTCAGAAAAAAGAAAATTTAAGATTTATGTGTTATTAACTCACCTTGCTCTGTTTATATGATGACCGTAAAATCCGCGAGCTTTCCAAGCCGAAATTGTTTGAAAATCGGCTGGCTTCAGCAGAAGTTCTAATGATGCTTGTTCATCAGTCAGCACAAAGTCCAAATACAAACAGCTGTCTTGGTGAATTTTAAAATTTGGGGAAATTAGAGCAGGTTTTTGATCTTTTAGTTTAAAAACACCGTTTTTTACTACCATATCACCATTTTTCGTCAAAGCAACATTTGAAGTAGAAATAGTCAAAGCGTTTCCATCTGAATTGCGAAGTAATACCCAGCGCACTCCTGTGTTGTTGGTAAAAACAAGTTTTTTATAACCGCAAATTGCAGCATCATCAAAGCTGCAATTCACTTTAGGGTCTTTGGCTAAATGTCAATAAGTAATTTTTAAAATACTGAAAGATGCCGCTATTCCAAGTGTAAGTTTTTCTCAACAATATAAAACTATAAATAAATAGCAAAAAAATCATGAATTAATATTTTAAAACCTCGCAGTATTTATTTATTTTATTCCTAAAATTAAAAGTTTGCAAAAAAACCCATATTAATGTGTCACCAAAATCGTTGTTCCACATTGATATTTAACTCATATTTGATAATAATCTATCAGCAACAATGTGCTACAACGATTTTTTTTAGTTACCTATGCAAATTTTGTCATCCTCATCCATGCCATCTAAACAGTGATTTACGCCATCACATAACAGCGAGTGACTTATGCAATTTCCCTCTAGACATTCAAATTCTTCGCAAAACCCTAACTGTGTTGTAAGATTAAGAAAATTTTTACCTAAATGAAAAACGTTAAAAATAAACTATAAAAATCAAAAATGTGACAAGACAAGCTGGAAACTCATAAAAGCGTAATCAACTAAATAAATATAAACACGTGTCAGTGATTATGTATCAATTAAAAACCGTAGAATTAGTTTTTATTATTAAAAACATAAAATATACATTACTAATACTTTTTATATTCATTGTCAAATTTAAAATTATATTTTACTGTGCTACTGCGAAATTCGGCAATTATCTATTAGTTCATTTTGGTATCTTCAAGCCTTTTAAAACAACAGTATAAAAATAAAATTTATAATTTTATAAACCAACTAAACACAAAAATTACTTTCCATCCATTTTAATGAAGTGACTACTGAGTTAAACAAAGCTGGCCGCAAAGCGTGAATACATTGGGAATACAAAGAAGCTGCTACACCTATCAGTGTCCATCTACCTTTTGTTTCGGGGCCCCTTGCCAATAAACCGCTTCCGCTGTCTATCTGTTCAAAAATAATATATTGTTCAATTAATAACCCCAAATTTCGTTTTTTTGTTATTTATTTTATTTTATTTAGGCTTTTTGTGAAACTAGTTTAAGAAATAATCTATCAGTAAATGGCCAATATACCACAGGTACGATAACTTGAGTCCTAAGTTGATTTTTTTCTCAAAATAAAGTATTTTTTATAATTTTTTGCTTGTAAAATTTTACCGCGTATTACTTTAATTTTCACGCGTAACTTTTTTCTGAAACTTATTTTATTGTCGCAAATTTATTGAGCGTTTTTTTACAATTTTGTTTTGGTTTAGTTTAAATTAACAAATTTTTTAAAAACATTACTATAAATTGGTAACAGCTTTTGAATTATCTATGTTACCTTTTTTTAACCGCAAAACAAAGTTGGTATACCACTGCAGTATAAAAATTTCCAACAATTATATATGAGTGAAGTATAAATTATATAAAAAAACTGGTAACAAACAAGGTCGATAAAAAGTTACCCTAACTATTTACTTATCAATTTTTATTGATATTGTAGATTTAAAAATTTTTTGATTTTAAAGATAAATAAAAAATGAATTGCATAGAAATAAAATTACACTGCAAATTCCCGGGTATGAATTTTCCGTTTCCAATATATCAGAACAAAACATATCGTCAAAAATTTTATTCCAAAGTGGTGAGTGCTTTTTTCTACATTTCTTCGCATCCATGACTCTTATCCGAGTGAGTTTTATTTCGTCATCTAGAAAATTAACTACATGACTAAATTACTAATGCATATATTAAAGAAAATCTGTTGTTGAATACAAATAATTCAACAGAAGCTTAAGACTATTATAATGTATAATGAATTTATTTAAAGTGCGTATTTGCTGGCAATTATTTTTTTAATTTCCTTTGCTGAGCTAATTAAAACCATTGACCGTACAACCTTAAATCTGATGATTTTAGAAAAATTATCAAATTTAGCGTTGAACTATATAACATTATTTCAAAATTTAATTTTAAGAAAGTTTTTGCAAAAAAACTTATTGATTTTATTTATTCAAGTAAAAATTTTTGACCACTGAAGTATTCTATTTAAATCTTCAAGTTTTATTATTTGATTTTATTAAAATAAAAAATAAATAATAAGTTTTTCCAATATCTGTAAATTATTTTTTATAATGAGTTAGGTAAGTGATTGTATTTTTTTGTATTAAATAAGTTTAGAATAGTACTTTGGTATGTAGGAGATTTGTTGTCCCAACTGCTCACCCAGTATTCCGTAAATGGGCTACTTAGCAATTGCTCCAGTGTCAGCGTCGAGAATTCCAAGCATGCTGGTTTTGCGTAATGCGTTATTTTTACAGGCGGTTTTATTTTTAATAGTGATAAATTGTTGTTTAATGTGGCAGGATCATACTGAAGGTGTTTCAAAATCCCTTTCACTCTATGAAAAGACGTCTGCGGGCTTGATTTGCTGGTCCTGCGCCATAATCCAGTGTAAACTGTTGGAAATTTACATCTAAAATTATATTATTATAAATGTAGATGCTTATTGTTTTATTAAAAACGTAAAATTCTAAATTACTCTGTTAGAATAATAGATCATAAAAACAATTAAACTGTTTGCAGTCTAGAATGGTATTTAATTTTTCTGACATGTTGACAAAAACCCTATTAAATTAAGACATTTAATATTAAAACTTGAGTATGGATAGCATGATTCTTACAGAGTTGTAATACTTTTAGGGTTGTAATTGCAGTCATGCTTATGAGGTGTGAATTAACTATTTTTGTTTAGTTTATACACAAGGTATATGCATTTTTAGCGAAGCGTTATCTAGCTTATGTATGTTTCCTGTTTTTTAACGATATAAATATAAACAAATAGACAAAATAAGTATAGTTTTAGCTAAAAAAAACTAATTTTTTTAATTTGAATTTTAATTAAATTGTACTTTTCAATGCAATGAGCTGATGTCATTAATTCCTCATCACTAATCAGGGTCCCGGAACAAGTATAAACACCGTTGCAGTACAGGGCTACTGCCCAAGGCCAACTACCTGGTACAGCTTTGAAGTTTTTGCCAGATGCCTCTGCATTTACATCAGTTGAGAAACTAACACCAGGAAAGCCGCAACCTAAATCGATATGTAAATTTACGTAAGAATTTAATTTAGGTAAAGTTTAACTACTATAATTTTTTAACTAATATAATTTAGGTTGTAAAAAACTTTTAACTCGTTGGTTACTACCAACTGCTAAAATTTAATTAAATTTTGAGTTCTAGTTCAATTTACCAATACATTATTTGGTGGGTAGCCATTAACACTATTTAACAGTTATTTTATTACTTGTAGTTTTCCCAAGCACCTGCAAATTCATAGTTTATTTTTTTAGAATATAGTGAAGAAAAAATTTAAAAAACCTATTGCAGAATTAACAGAAACAATAACAGAAACAGAAACAGAAACAGAAAACAAAATCAAGTCAGACTTTGTTGTCACATAATTTTTGGCTTTTAGTATTAGTTTTTTATTTATTGCAGTTTCAGTAATAGAGATGATTTTTAACCTTTTTTAAAGTAAACTCACCGTAGTTTAGAAAATTGTCAGAACTGACGAGAGACTTGACCGGATCATTGGAGCAATTCACTTCATCGATTTCGCTTGGACAATCCGGATAACCATCGCACACTCTTTCCGGCTTAGTTGAATATATAGTATCTTCACATGCTTATACAGAAAAAACTATATGAATACTATTTATATAATTGTTCCTAAGACATGTGAATAAAACTATTTTTTCTAACAAAAAAACTATTTATATAAGTATATTTTAAACTAATTTGCCTTGCTTGTTTAGATTATAAACTTAGTTTTAGTTTTAAATATACAAAACAAACCCGCTTTTTTAAATAGTTATTTCGTTAAAATCGCACTATCAAAATATTTACACAGGTACATTTGATTTTGCATTTCTTTTATAATAATATTTTTTGTTTGTTAAGTTTTTTAAAATTTTTTAAATTAGAGTAGTTCAGTGCAGTATCTACTATAAAAATAAACACATAATTAATGATCGTCATATTTACATTATTGATTTAATACATGCTTAATTTTTCTTTATTGTTTTTAAGCACTCAATTGCAAGCAATATATTTAAAAATAATAGTAAAGCAATATTCTATGCTTTTTTTCTCAATACTTTAGCTTTTTAAGCTATGTGAAATTTTTTGCTTCAATTGAAGCAATATGTTTTCACATAGGTTCATATTTTGTGGTCATTTTATTGTATATATCATTTTTTTTAAATATAAAATACACTAAAGAGTTATCTACCCATTAAAAAGCATGCCCTTTGAAAAAAAGCCTATTACGTAGAAAATTACATAATATACTCGTGTGTATGTTTTTTGGTTATATTTATTGTATGCAATACCACTTATGGCACCCGTTTTTGCAGGTAATTTTTCTTCTTAACGTGCTTTTTTGTACTAAATCGTTTTTATTAACACACTTTTTGTTTATTATTATTATAAATTTTTCAGTTTATAATTTTCATTATAAACCAAAAAATATCTTAATATTTTATTAAATTCAAACTACGGATGTTTATAAAATACTTACTGCAATTTTTTTCATCCGAGGCATCTCCACAGTCAACTATCATGTCACATCGTTTTTTGGCTGGTATGCAATGATTGTCAAACTCGCATTGGAAACCTCCCAGCATACAAGCTAAATCAGTATGAATGTATACTAAACACTTTATTTTTATTATTTGCTTGCAGCAAAAAATGTAACTGGTTTTATAAGATTGAGAAAAAAACTAAAGAATAGCAAAAGTTTAATGACTGGATAACTGCTTCAATAGATTTTACTAGACAAAGAAATAATACTTGTGATTTAAACCTAAAAAAAATGAAAAGCATGAAAATTTGAGACGGTCTTTAAGGCCTAAGCCTATTTTCTTGTTCAGGAATCCAAGTTTTATTCTTACGGTTCGATCTGTTTCTAATTTTTGACAGCTCGATTTTATATGATTAACACATTTTACTGTAAATTCAACTTTTCATAGTTTTAAATCTGACTTTGATTGAAAAAACTGCAACAATGTCAATTGTCAATTTTAAAAATTGACATAAAACATTTCAACAAATAAGACTTTGGTAGCAGCAGAATAATATTTTTGGGGTTTGACAAGTAGGTAGGTAGAAGATTCCAAGCCATTTCAAAAGTATTAAAAATTGGAGCCAAAA
>JASAMX010013690.1:0-15773 GCA_030248175.1 Microlaimidae sp. YZB2_3 | reverse complement strand
TACCGACTAAAGAAAAAAACGTTGGCCTTAATTAGCTCGTCGAAAATCACACTAAAGAAAAAACAACGTTTTACTTAAAAAAACGAACGTCAAACCTTACTTTGTTTTTTCCTGAACGTTAATTGACTGACATTAGCCGACACATACTTTTAAATATATATCATTCCATTTTAATAAACTTTTTTTGCACAAAGAAGACTCAAGTTTAAAAAAAAAAGTAAATAATCAATTTTTGAGTTTGTCAAGAAACAAATAGCAGAGCATGTATAAATATTATGGCGAACTGGTTAATAGAAGAAAAAATTTGGTTTGTACATTGAAAATTTATATGTTTTATTTATAAATACAGCAAAAAATATTATATTTCTGTAATCTCTTTTTGATAGAAAGATATATGTTCCAAATAGAACGTCAATTTTATTTAGCTTTAGGTTCAAAAGTTCCACCACAAACTAACTCACAGATTATTGATTGAAGCATGAACTGATTATTATTTTTTTGTATTAAAACGTTTTGTAATTTTTTAATTAAATTGTGCATGCAAGCATGGGAATTTTTTAAATTCAACCAAAGAAGTACAATAAATTGTTGTTTATCATTTGTTTATGCCAAAAAAATTTTTTTGTTTCAGTAAATCAATTTCATTTTATTTTATCGTCTAATTTTTTTATAACCATAATCTATATAACTATAGTTTGTTTTAAAAGTTTTTTGACAAAAAAGCTGAAGTATTATATTTAACCAGTGTAAAAATTGATTTTGCGAAACTATTTGTGTAACAGTACATTGATATTTTTTTTGTTAAGCAACAACTCAGAAGTTAAGCGAAATATTCACAGTGGCGTGTAATCTTTTTTGTTATCTTTGTAACCAAATTTTTACAAATGTTTTCCCTTATAAGAAATTTGGAACTATTTAAAATATTATTAAAATGTTGAAATTTTAAAATTAAGATACTTTGTTGTATTTTATAGAGATCTAAGAAAAAGTTGATCAGCCAAGCCCGACAAACTATTCTTGGAAGCAGTGAACATGTTGACATTGTAATACATTTTAACTTAGTATATATTTAATATATTATTTTCACAGCAATAGGTTTTTACTCGTTATAACGAGCGTGAAATTATAAAATACAAAACATGAAATTAATTTTAAAAAAAATTACCACTTGCTCTCAGTGCTAAAATTCCTACGTCTTATTAAAAAACATACCTTGCGTGCGATTATGTAGTGTACTTATTCTACAATAAGCGCAATGTGACTTAAGCTTAACCCTTTAAGATTTTTTTGTCCAAAAATAGCCACAAATCCGCAGAAGGCGTTCTGCGTCAGTGCTGCCAAATGTTAAACTCCAGCTGCCCAGCTCCCGCCGGTAAGGCGGAATCTCTTCTGCGGATATGCAGCGGAATTAATCCCAAAGGGTTAAACTTACGCCGTTATTGGCAAGCTGCCAAACTTAATTATAAAATAAAACATAAAATATACCACGTTAAAACATGGTGTTCGTTTTAAAAGCTATTGTAATGACTGCACATATCTATTTAATATGCAAAATTTATTTCGATTTAATAATACAAAAGTAGTTGCATCGTTAGCCTCTGCATATTATGTAGTATGTGATATATTTATGTTTATTATGCAGTTCCAGTGGGTACGGGGTCTTTAGAGCCGTAAGTAGGGAACTTGGAGCCGCCGGAAAAAATTTTTATCTTTTTTTAGGCTTTGCTTAGGCTTAGGTATTGGTTTTAGCGATGTTTATTTTGGCTCCAAGTTCCCTCGGCTCCATCGACCCTAAACCGTTCCAGTGAAATGAGTCTGTACAAACAGCAACTCATAAATCAAACCGTCATCATATCAAGTTTCGTTTGCAACATATCAAAATTTTACACTAACAAAATTTAGTGGGAATATGTAATACTGAGAAAATCAATGATTTTACAATACATGGTCTTTAGAGACATCAGTAGGGAATTTGAAGCGGTAAGAAGTTTTTCGGAACTTGGAGCCGCAAACAATTGGAACTTAAGAAAAAAGTGATTTGACCTTAAATTTAGGCTTAAGCACATGATTTAGCGATTTTTACTTTCGGCTCCAAGTTCTCAACTTATGGGTCCAAGTTCCCTATTTTCGGCTCCAGGTTGTAGCTCTAGGTTCTCTCAGCTCCATCGACCATATATTTGATTTTACAAAACTAATTTTTACTAAACTGTAATCAGCTTCCAGTTAAGCTACTCTGGATTGACGCCTTTTATTGTAATTTTAATTGGTTTTTTCTATAATAAAGTTTGAAGAATAATATAAAGAAGTGGCATAAATAAAACATACAATTCATAAACTGTTTCGAGAAATTTATAAATTGTCTTAGCAATTCGTTAAAAAAGTGCCTATATTAAATTACTGAATAAGGCCTGTTTCCAAAAAAGATCACCTATTTGATTGTGAGTGAATGAAATACAATTGCACAATTTGCAGGTCGACCTTTCCGAATCATATTTGAGTCATATTCTATGTTTATACTGTGCTAATGCAATCACCAATATTTCTTTTAAACGTCTTCAAAAACTTTTTATTTATTAGTGTCTATAAAATTTAACATACACGTTTATGTATAAACCCTGGGATAATGTTGCTAATTATTTTATCCAATTTTAGGTCACACGTTATATCGGAAATAAGGTAAAATTAACTAGTATTTTTTGTTTATTTTTTCATATGTAAATTGTTTTATCAAAATTGCAACTTAGCTTGGATACTAAACAGACATGGATAAATTAAAAAAATTTAATAACGTTTAATATGACAAAACTGTAAAACCCATTCCTTAATTCACTATATTTGAAAAAAATATTAAAATACACGTTTAATAAAATAAAAGCTTCAGGATATGTGTTTTTAATAAAAAAAATTGCTTATGTTGCAATCAAATCCATGAACCTACCAATAGCTATAAAAAATTTCAGGGTTTTTTTATGCTAGGCAGTACATACATTCCTTATCATTTAATGCATGATAATTATCAGATGACAATAGGTATATTTTAACGGAGAATAATAATTGTTAAATTAATAAAAGTAGAAGTTTACTATTTTTTTATTTTATTTAAAAAAATTATATAATAATATGTACTATAATATTAATATTAATCATGAAGAATTACGACGAAACTCCAAATGTACAGAAAGGTCTCTAAAAGGATTCTGTGAATCCATTAATAAAACGTACACGTCTGCTCTTAAATTAACTGCTACATTTTTACCGTTAAAAATTAAAAAGCTGGTTTAATTTTAAATTAAAAAATTATTTTGGAACGCTGCAATGTGGAAGTAAATTTGGATGGAAATGTACATTTTGTTAATAAATTCTGTAATTATTATTCAGTTTAAGTATTATTATATAGCGTAGTTTCAGCTTAAGTTTAAGTTTCAGTTTAATTATTATGGGGCATTTAAGTATTATTATATAGCGTAGTTTCAGTTTAAGTTTAACTTTCAGTTTATTTATTATGGGGCATTATTATAAAGCGTAGTAAAATTACCATTTAATGTTTTTTGTTCGAAAATTGTACATCGTAACAAATTTTTAGGTATTTTTGGCGTCCGTTATTATCTCGCCTACTTTTACATGCAACATTCTCTTCGAGACCTTTGTGTACATTTAAACTTCCGTCGTTATTCTTCATAGTAAAAAAAAATAGAAAAAATATTTTACAAGTTAAAATTATAAACAGGGCAAATATGCATCGTTCTGCAAAAAATATCTTATATTAAAAAATTTGATTACCAATCTGGTTTTCACAAGAAAATTATCTGGTACTTTTAAGATCAGGAAATTAAAATGAAACTTTTTGAAATTTGTTTGTAAAGGTGCAGTATACTCATACTGATTCATGGTGTATGTTTTATTGCTGTTTAATTAATATTAATCGATTTATTAGGTCACACTGAAAAAAATTGTATATTACACCTAAAATTAATTCTCAACGGTTAACGAGCTGTTAACAAGGATACCGCTTCATTATTTCCAATGATATTTTTATACCCCACTTTTCAAAAAAAACAAAACATTTCTACTGAAAGGATACATAACAAAACTTAAAAGAAGTAATGCTGGGTACAAAAAAGTTAACTTTTAAAGTTGGTTTAATTTTGAAAAGTATTAGGTGAATAATGCCATTTTAAAAACATATTCCAAAAATGATGTTTGGCGTTCAGTTTATTGTGTGTTTTAGAGCATTTTTATAATTACAAAATGTATAATCTAAAAAAAATGAAATAAGTTTTTATACGTAGTTCGCTTTTGTTAAAAGTAAAACATAAATATAGCTAATTCATAATACCAGAACAATAGTAAACAAAAAACACACCAACTATAAGAACAAATTATTTTTTTGAATGGCAGTACTCATTTAATACTTTTTTGACTTGAACCAAATTTAAAACAAGTTTTTTAGTACCCTATCATGAATTCTACAAAATTTTGTTAATATCCTTTAGTAAAAATGTTTTCTTTTGAAAAATGGTGTATAAAAATAACAAATTTCATAACTTAGTTTTTTTGTTGTCGTTACCATAAAAATCACCTTGAATCGTTGCCTCTGTTGTCGCCGAATTTGGTTAAGCTTATTTTTTTTTTATTTCTGTAATTTGGATTTTTATTTGCTACTTCCTTTGGAATTTTGAATTTTTAATCTTTCACGACTTCTTTCCAAATCTTTGACTTTTATAATATTATTCACATATTGCGCCACAGAAATTTGGGTTTTCTTCTGCTTTTATTATGTTACTCTTCTTTTGGGTTTTCTTCTGCTTTTATTATGTTACTCTTCTTTTAACCACAGCATCCAGCAATTTCTTCATAAGTATGAACGTCTTGCCAAATATTAATTCTTTACAAAGGTCATCTGCACTTTAAACATTATATTTGGTCATAAAACCATTAAGAAACTCCGTTTTTCCTACGTATCTACATATGACGCCACTTTACCAAATTAATGGTTGAAATAACCGAAGCTTTCGTCCGGAATGACTGCGTTTGGACAGTTTGTCAGAATGCGACCGGCAAATTGAACTCTCAATACATTGAATGTTTTAATTGTAATCTACCTTATCATTTTAAATGTATTGAACCAGCTAATTTTAAGCCGAGTAACTCTACTAAAGCTTTGTTAGAACTTCCCGGTCCTCAATTTCAGCTACTTTTTATTGTGACAAATCAGCTTGTTTTCAACCTACTGGAAGGCTTTCTCCTTGGAATTTCTCCAACGCTTCTGAAGTTAGTTTTGATAACGAAAATATCACAAAAATAAATCGTGAAGTAAAACTTGAAATCGCTCAAACCGCTCAGCATGTGTCGCAGCTACAATCGGACATGAACTTTGTAAAAAATTTAATGGAAAATCTTTCCAAGAATATTCGCAATATGTCAGGGGCGACTAAATCCTATGCGGACATTGTAAAAAAAGGAAAAACTTCAGCTGCTTTACACGAGTAAAGAAATTCTTTCCTAAAAGTAAATGAAAACTCAAGTGATACTCTCCAAGTTCCCTGAGACCACAAATGAAACTGTAACATCTCTTTAAACAGCTATCCAGCTGTCAGAAAGTTTTTTGAAGATATTGGTTTAGAAAATCACTGGATGCATGTTGCTTCAGTTGAACGCCTTGGACGACCTCGGCTTACTGCTGAAAACAAGAATGCAAATTGCACACTGAAACCTCGTTTGTTGAAAATCACCATGTTCAATGACGATGGTCAAGGTGCTATAAAAGCTAAAAACCTTTTATCCGCGTGGCAGATTCTGTATAATGATCCGGAACTAATATTAAGAAGAAGAGAATGGAGCTTCGCCTATCGATGCCCAAAGAACAGCGTTCCTGTAGAAAAACTTTCAAATAAATGAGGTATGAAGCTTAAAGGAAACTCAAAGACTCTCTGAGTTAGGGTATCAGGTTAGCTTTTTTGTGAGAGAAGATAAGAATAAAAAAATGAATTTTTGTTTTAAAAATTTGAATATAATAAAGATTCAGCCAGTCGGGTTTTGGTAGACGTGGTAAACGTTTAAACTCCTAGGTGGAGAGACCACAGTTTTGTATAATCACAAAATAACACAAAAAATAAAAAAAGGAAAAGTATAATTAAATGTATTTACGCTAATGTTCGTAGCGTATGTAATATTGAATCTCTAAATGAGCTAAATTTCTTATTTCATAACCAAAAATATGATTTATTATTTTTAACGGAAACATGGCTAAAAGACGATGTAACTAATGGTATACTTAATTTTAGTAATAATTATTTGATATACCGCTGCGATCGTCAGAATAAATTAGGAGGAGGTGTTGCCATATTTGTGCACCGAAATTTAATAACTGAAGTAGTTAATATTAATTGACTTAGAAGTTATTGCCGTTGATATAATTGGTAAAGTTCCGTCACGTTATATCTGTTTTTACCGCCCACCGAATGCTTCTTTTGGGTAGTCTGAATTATTTTGCGAGTTACTAGAAAATCTATCAAATGTTAAATTTCCCATTACAGTTATTGGTGATTTCAACATAGTGGATATTTTTTGGAAAATCAATGCTTCTACTCTTAGTCAATCAGCCGATATTTTTAGAAACACTTTCGATTAAAACGCATATACTCAATTACTTGAGCAACCGACAAGAATTAATCATTTTTAAGATTTGGTTTTTTGTAATCATAATTCTTATATAATTAACGTTTCGGTACCCGAACCTTTATTTAATAGTGACCATCGTAGCATAGATTTTGTTTGCAATGGTCTCACTTTAAAAAAACAGAGTGAGATTACTTTTTACGATTTTAAGCATGCGAATTGGGTTGCAATGAACAACTATCTAAATGAAATTGATTTTATTGAACTTTTTAATTCAAGCGCTTCAGCAGAAACTCATTGGGAAATTTTTAGCTCTAAAATATTAAAATCCATTGATCTTTTTGTTCCTAAACGAATAAAAAGTTTTGTAATAAGCAAACGTACAATCAATAAGTATATTCAGCGCATTAAAAGTAAAAAAAAGATGTTATAGAATCTTAAAATGTCACCAGAAGAGAGAAATTTATATAATACACTTAATCGAAAACTTAAAAAAGGTATCAAATTTTAAACAAAATAAAGAAAAACGGATTCTTGAGTCTGGCAATAAAAATATATTTTTTAATTATATAAAAATTAATACAGTCTTCTCACTTTACAAAATAAGAAACAAAACAAGCTTTACAAAATGGTCTTAAGTTTTTCCTTTACAAAATGAAAACGGTTAGCTTACTGATGACGTAATAGATAATTGTGAGATTTTAAATAAATGTTTTAACAAAAACTTTACACAAGACAATAGGAAAACTGCTAATATTGTTCGTCAGGTTCCACCAAACAGTTTTTTGAATAATATAATATTTATGAAAAATATTGTGCTAAAATTATTTAAAAAACAAAAAAAAAATAAAACTAGCAATACACCTGATGGTATCCCACCAAATTTGTTCAGAAAATTGGTGTATTCAATCGTTGATCCAATAACTTCTGTATATGAGGTCTCTTTTAGAACCCACAATCTTCCAGCGACATGGCTAACTGCGCTTGTAATACCTGTCTTTAAAAAAGGCTGCCGCAGCGATGCAAATAACTACAGACCCATTTTACTTACATGCATAGCATGTAAGCTCATGGAATCCATAATTTATAATCAAATGTATTTATTTCTTTCAAAAAACAAAAAACTTTCTGCAAACCAACATGGGTTTCTTAAAAAACACTCTACGTGTTCTCAACTAATTGAGTTGGTGTTTGATTGAAGTTTAGCTCTTGATGAAAACAAAATTATTGATGTTGTTTATATTGATTTCAAAAAGGCCTTCGACTCGGTCTGTCATAGCAAACTACTAACAAAGCTTTCAGCATGCGGAATTGGGGGTGTTTTGCTTAACTGGATTACAGCCTTTTTAAAAGACAGAAAACAAAAAGTGATTATTGATGACTCTTCTTTTTCTAATGTAACTTCCGGAGTACTTCAAGGAAGCGTTTTAGGGCCGCTTTTGTTCCTTATATTTATTAATCATCTTCCAAAAGAAATAGAAAACGTAACCTGCAAATTATTTGCAGATGACGTAAAACTTTATCAAATCCGAAAAAAATTTGAAAACAATAATGATTTGCAAAAGTTCATAAACAAATTTATTTCGTGGGCCTAAATATGATAACTACAAATAGCACCACAAAAATGTTGCGTTATGCATGTTGGTTATGCAAACCCCCAAACTTCCGCTAACGATTGACAACAAACAACTTAAAATCAGTAGTGAAGCGCGTGATCTGCTTGTATTAATGTCAGATAACTTAAAATTTTCTAAAACCTGTAATATCATCACTAAAACAACGTACAAAATATCTAATATAATATTTAGAATTTTGCAAACTCCCAATTTAAATGCACTAATAAAAGCATTTAAAAGTTACATCCGTCCTCAGCTAGAATACTATTCGCAGGTTGGCTCACCATTTCTATGTAAAAATATAGATTTAATAAAATCCGTTCAAAGATATTATACACAACGTACTTTCTATAAATGTGGTCTACAGGCCAAAAAGTACCTTGATAGACTTAAATTTTGTTGTTTAGAGCCGCTTGAGGAAAGACAAATAAAAAGTGTCTTATCTTTACGTTATCAAATTGTAAATAATTTAACTGATCTTTGCTTTAACAGCTTGTTCTCATATTCTCATGGCAACTATAAAAGCCGAACTGATCACAATCTTAAACTTTCTGTTCCAAAAACTTCAAAAAATATAATGTTTAATTTTTTTACAAATTGTGCTGCAAAATACTGTAACCAATTATTTATCTTCTGAAATAGTTGAATCTAACTCCCTAACTTCTTTTAAGCAAAAGCTTAAAATTATTAAATTCAACAAACTATTAAAGTTTGAGAGGTACTTATAAGTAGCCGTTTGGCTCTTGTGTCCTTTCCTTTATTTCTCTCAATATTTTGTAATGACTTTTAAATCTTTTTGTGCTTTTTTTATTTTAGTTTTCTGTCTAAATATACGTTTTGTTAAAATTTTTTGTCTTTTATTACTGTAAAAATAATTTGTAGGTATGTATGTTTGTAAAAAATTGTTTTCTTAATGTTAATAGTCAGTATTTTATATGTGGAATAAAGTATATTCATTTCATTTCAAAAAAATAACATTGGAAATAACCAAGCGGTATCTTGTTAATATTTCTTTAACCATTGTGAATTAATTTTTGGTGTAATGCAATTTTTTTCTCAGTGTGACCTAACACATTGATTAGTATTACTTAGACGCATCCAGTAACAGGCCTTCAAGTAAGTAGCTACGAACAGGAAGACCTTGAAAATATGACAAAGAAAAAACCCACCACTTCTAAAATCTATTCCACGGCGACTGATTTTGAAAATTTACGAATTCTGGAACAAATTGACACCACGGCATCCAACGAATCTGATGAAATTTTGGTCAGTAAACTAAAAATAATATTTTAATGTGTATGCATTACAGTTTAACTATTTTAAACTGCAAAACATAATCATGTATTGCTATAAGAAAAGGTTCTATACATAATTATAGTTTGTATAAAAATGATTTTGCAAAATAAATACGTATGTTGGGGAAGAAAACATACTAAATTTGCATAAGTTTTACACAATAGTATACGGCTTTTGATTTTGTGAATTTATTATTTAGCAAATATTACTGTAGACTCTGCTTCAAGACCTTCACTTTTCCAATTAAATTGAAAAATTGGGGCTTAGAGTTGGGCTTGAATCAGCGACTCTTCCCTCACCGTGGGAACGCTCTGCCACTGAGCTACCCAAGCCACAGGAATATTTGGCTAAATCATTCTTTTAAAGCCGTGGTTGAACAGCGTCGCGCTGTTATTGTTTATTGTTTATTTGTGCGACCTGCCGTCCGGCTGGTTGATAACACATATAACAAGACAGCAGAAAGAATGAGAACTGCTGTTTTTACTGTAGAATTTTGTGAATTTATTATTTAGCAAATATTGCTGTAGACTCTGCTTTAAGACCCACTTTTCCAATTAAATTGAAAAATTGGGGCTTAGAACTGGGCTTGAACCAGCGACCCTTCCCTCACCATGGGAACGCTTTGCCACTGAGCTACCCAAGCCTAAGGAATATTTGGCTAAATCATTTTTTAAAGCCTTGGTTGAACAGCGCGGCGCTGTTATTATTTATTGTTTATTTGTGCGAATTATTTATTTGTGTTTATTTGTCGCAAAAATAAACAATAAATAATAACAGTGCCGCGCTGTTCAACCAAGGCTTTAAAAACTGATTTAGCCAAATATTCCTGTGGCCTAGGCAGCTCAGTGGCAGAGCGTTCCCACGGTGAGGGAAGTGTCGCTTGTTCAACCCCAGCTCTAAGCCCCAATTTTTCAATTTAATTAGAAAAGTGGGTCTTGAAGCAGAGTCTACAGTAATATTTGCTATATAATCAATTCTCAATTGTATACGCAAAATTTTATTCTGTATGTTTATATAAATAGTATATATTTTGGGTTATACGCAAAATTTTAATCTGTATCTTTATATAAATATTATATATTTTGGGTTTTTTTGTTAGCGATAGAATGTTCATTGGGTTTTTCTTGCATATTGCAAAAAATCTACTGAGTGGTTGGATGGTAGGATGTTTGTGATTTTAAAAATTTTGTAAAAAATAACAATGTAAAATAACAGCAATAATTTTTAGGTTGATTTATTTTTTAACAGTTTGGCCTACCAAAGAATTTTTGAAACCCAAATTCTAAGTGGTCATCAATTCATTTCAAGTTTAGGAGGTCAGATGTCCATGTGGTTAGGTGTGCGTTTGGCAACGGGTAATTTTAATAATTAAAAAATTTTTTATTATATGAAAAAATTTAGAAGCCACATTTTTTAAAAATATTAAAACCGGAAACATGTCCCTTTTAGTAACTAAAATTGCTGTAGACTTTTTAAGAACAATTAAAAATGTCTCTATAATGGTTTTAGGTACTCAAGTTGCAATATCAAATATGTTAGACGGAACAGTTTGTATGTATTATTATTACAGTATGTATTACAGTAGTATGTATTACAGTAGATCGCAACAGTAAAGATTCACAAACGCATTCAGTTTTAAGTTGCTAACTAACTAACTAACTAAATTACTTTTTGTTTGTATCAGAGGTATAAATTTCAAAAATTAAAAAAACAAATTAGTACATAATTATACCATGAATATATAATACTATATTTTAATATATTATAGATTTTTTTATTATATTACCTTGAAACCTAAGAAATTTTGCTTTTACTTTCAATCCAAAATTTTTCTCAAAATATTTTTAATTCTTTCAAAATAAAGCTTACATTTGTTTTGATGTGTCCTGGGCTAATGTTTAGATTTAGCCTTCGAGGTTCAAAAGTTGGGTTTTTGGTTTTTGCTTAAATTTATGGCTTGATTTCTTACAATTCGAAAACAAATTTTTAGTTACCTAATTTTTTTATATTATTTAAAAAAACATAAAAATCAAATTTTTTCTTTAACATGATTTTTATTTTGACATTTTTATATTTTTAACAATTATATGTAGCAAAAAAAACTAATTCAGTGCTGAAAAATTTATTTGTAGGGCTACATCTGCTGTATTTTTTGTTTGGAGCCTTATTTCACATTATTCCTGTATGGTGGATTAAATTTAGAAATTGGCAAAATGCCCAGTACTTATCATTGATAGAAAGCAAAACAGTTAACGTTATTAAAAAAGCTGGGAACAGTTTTACCAATAGGTATATTTTTGTTTTTTATGTTTTATGTGTGATTTTCGTGCAAATAAAATAAGGTATTATTTTGATAAATTTGTACAAGAAAGATCAATCTTTTCCAATAAAATTAAATGTATTGTAACTGTTATCAACTATTTTTTAATTCAAATAAGGTAAACTAAACTCACAAAATAATTTATTTCTATTGATCTAGGGTAGTGCATTTAATTTCGGCACTTTTTCCAATTGGCCATTTTTAATTTTGGACTATATCTTTGGTAATCCTAGCCGGAATACGACGGTTGATAGCTCAAATGAGAGCTAAGTATATGTAGATGACTGTCGTAAGCTTTTTATTTGTTATGTTATGATATTTTCATGTGAAATTGTGTGATTTATAATTTTTAAAAAATGTTACTCGTTTTTAGAACATGGGCATTTCATGATTACGCAATAAATTGGTTTAAAAATTAAATTGTCCTGGTAAAATTTAGTCTATTTTCCGAATTTTTAGTCCCCATGGTTCTACGTTGCGTCTGTGGTGAGCAATCGTTATAAAATAAAATAGTGTAATTTCGGCACACTATTTCTGTAGGTAAAAACGGGTTGAATTTAGTGGTCGGGTGGTAAATTGTAGTTGTAAATAGTTAAAAGACAACGTTGAAATGTGTAGGAGTCATAGCACTGCACTTAAACTTGATTAAGGGGGTCTTTTTAAAAAGTGCCGAAATTAAATGCACTTTTTTCCCAAATTTTCCTCATTTGATACCATTTAGCATTTTAGCTGTAACTTTTTGCCAGTTCCACGTTAAACAACAAGTAAAAGCTTAAATTAAAGAAAACTGTCTGGAGACAATTGTAGGTTTTTAAATTTTTGAAAATGATGATTTTTTGACTGAGAAACAATCGATTGTTTGTAAAGTGCCGAAATTAAATGCATACATTTAATTTCGGCAATTTTCCATTTTTTTAAAAACTGATTTAATTAAGTAAAAAAACAACTTTCGTACAGTGATTTTTTTATGACGCAACGCAGTATCGTAAAAGCTTTAAAATGAGCTATCAAACATAAAAATCAGGCCATACAGTGAAAAGTTACATTGGAAAAACGAAAAAGTGCCGAAATTAAATGCACTACCCTATTTGATGCGTTGACACTATGAGATATATAGAATATTTTCCCTAAAATATTTCTGTATGAATTTTTTTATGATACAATATGAAAGTTTTTAAAAATTAATATTGATATACTTTTAAACCCATTACAACCGGATGTTTTTTTCGACACTACTACACGGAAGCTTTTATCGCTTAAACTTGTTGCATTGTTAATTTTAATTATATTTCACCATAATAAGTTCGGTTAAATTTAGCAACATTTCTCTGATTTTTCAATACAAACAACTTTTACATTAATTGCAATGTACAATAATGGTGGTTGATTATTCGAGATCTTCCAAGCTAATTGATGTAACGTGAGAAAATTACGACCTAATCATGCCCTGAAAAAACTGAAAACTGTTTGATTAAAGTTAAAAAAAATAATTTTAATCATTTCCAATCCCATTTTAAATATCCACAACTTTTACCTCATTTTATATATAATATTAAAGTTATACAACCATAGTTTTTGCTAAATTCAGGCAAGCATACTAATTTTTTAAACAATTTAAAAATATTATAAAATATATCGGCTTTTAGCTAAAAAATTAAAACACACAAAGCGTTTAAATTTATACAAACATATATCGGTTTTTAGCTAAAAATAATAAATGATTTAGGGTCGATGGAGCCTAGGGAACTTGGAGCTGGAACTTGGAGCCAAAAATAGGGAACATGGAGCCGTAAGTGAGGAACTTGGAGCCGTAAGTTGGGAATTTGGAGCCAAAAATAAAAATCGCTAAAACGTGTACCTAAGCCTAAGCGAAACCTAAATTTTAGCCCAAACCATTTTTTTTTTGAAAGGCTCCAAATTTCCATTGCTCGTGGCCCCAAGTTCCCAAAAAATTTCGATGGCTCCAAGTTCCCTGCTTGTGGCTCTAAAGACCCCGTACCATAATAAATACACACAAATAGTTATCGTTCGTTAGTTATATAAAACCAAAAAACTATGACTCTTATTTTCGACAATTTACGCATTTTCTTTTAAAATTATTTAGTTTTCTGCTGTTGAGAAAGTAAGTATGGCAGGCCGGCTATTGTCAAAATTTTTTAACGATGGTCAAAACCCTCCCATTTTAAACAATGTTGTTCAGTATTAAATATCTTCACAGAGTAAGGACGTTATTGAATCAATTTTAGTCAATTAGCGCTTAGGAAAAAATGGAGATCTGTCATTTATTAGAGATCAGTTTTCCCAAGCGCTAATTGGCTAAAACAGCTCCTCCTAACATATCCGGCCCATGTGATAACCCCACCCCCTAACTAAGTTTTAAAAAAAGTGGACCGAGTTAAAAGTAACTCGGTACCTGAGTACTAAGTTTTGTTGACCTAGTTGCTGGAGTTGACCTTGTTAACATTGTATACCTTATTGATATTATTAGCCTTGTTTACCTAGTTGACCGGGTTGACCTTGTTTACCGACTTGACCTTGTTTACCTAGTTGACTGAGTTGACCTTGTTGACGGAGTTGGCTTAGGCTTAGGTTTAGGCTTAAAGCTGGTTCATACTTATGACAAAACGTCCTTTGAACAAAGCCCAAAGAACAAAAGTCCTTTGGATTTTGTCCAAAGGACAAACACAGTGTCAAATCGTCCTTTGGACTTTGTCCTTTGGATTTTGTTCAAAGGACAAAATCCAAAGGACAACGTGTTTATATTTTTGTCCTTTGGACTTTTCCTTTCGGATTTTGTCCTTTGGACTTTGTCCAAAGGACAAATTTCAGGTAGCATTCATACTGCTATAAAGGACGTTTTGGCTTGTCCAAAGAACGTTTTGGCTTTTCTAAATTTGTCTTTGGACTTTGTCCAAAGGACGTTGAACCAGCCGTTAGGCTTACGCTAAGGCATAGGCTTAGTCATTGTTTTAGGACGTTTACTCGGTCAACTAAGTAAACAAGATTAACTCGGTCAACAAGATCAACTCGGTCAACTAGGCTAACAAATCCAAGTAGGCTGAAAATAACAAACAAGATTAACTCGGTAAACAAGGTTAACAAGGTCAACTCGGTCAACTAGGCTAAAAAATCCAACTGGGCTAAAAAAACAAACTGAGGTAAACAAGGTCAGCTAGGACAACTCGGTCATCTAGGCAAACAAGGTCAACTCGGTCAACTCGGTCAACTAGGCTAACAAAACCAACTAGGCTAAAAAAAATAAGGTAAACAAGGTCAACTCGGTCAACTAGGCTAAAAAATCCAACTAGGCTAAAAAACAAACTGAGGTAAACAAGGTCAACTGGGTCAACTCGGTCAACTATGTCAACAAGGTCAACTAGGCTAAAAAATCTAACTAGGCTAAAAAACAAACAAGGTCAACTCGGTAAACAAGGTCAACCTGGTCAACAAGGCTCACCAATCCAACTAGGCAAAAAACAAACAAGGTAAACAAAGGTCAACTAGGTTAACAAATCCAACAAAACGAACAAGGTAAACTAGGTCAACAAGGTAAACAAGGTCAATTAATTAGGCTAAAAAAATTAGCTGGGTTAAAAAACCATCAAGGTAAACAAGATTAACTAGGTCAAATAAGTTAACAAATCCAACAAAACGAACAAAGAAAACAAGGTCAACTAGCTTAACAAAACAAAAAAAATTAACTAGGTTAACAAATCTAACAAATCCAAAAAAACCATCAAAGCTAATAAAACTAAGAAAAGTAACAAACCTAGCAAAACCAACAAAATCACCAAAACCACAAGTAAAACAGTGTTCACCTAGTTTGGGGGGTTTGTTCACATAGGTCCCATTCTCACAAACATATATGACGTGATCACGAGTGTTATATGACATTTTAAGGCTCCTTAAAATCCTAACCTGTT
>JASAMX010013687.1:0-11576 GCA_030248175.1 Microlaimidae sp. YZB2_3 | reverse complement strand
TTTTATCATTGGGGTGGAAACTTGCATTTTTTGAAACTTTTTTGCATTTTTTGAAACTTGCATCAAACAAACATCTGCCGCAAAGAATATTCAGCTCAAGAAAAATCATTTGGAAACTGTTAGTGCCACAGTAGAAAATGTGTTGCGAAAATTTGTTTTGCAAGTATTTCAAGACTTGTAATCAAATTCCATCCATGCCACACTTAACTAAAGGAGGTTTAAGTTGATTTTAATTGGCAAATACTGGTCATATAAGTCATATGGTCATATAAATAATGGTTATTTTTGACTTTCTCTTATGTTGTAATAACAATTATCAAATATACAAATGTGACTGTAAATCTAAACAAGATTAGCTAGTTTAGCTAATTAGCTACTTGTTTTTTTAAGTCATGTTAACTCGTTCCCATGATGGTATTTTCCCACGTTACAATCGTTAAACCTTCATACAAGGAAAGTAAAACCTTAGTCTCACGATTGTTGTATTTTCTTTTGACCAATGTTGTTCGTAAACGATACTCTACCTATGACCTACGTCATACTTAGGTAATATATAATTTTTTGTGCGTGGTTAGTGAGTGCCCAGTGAGCGAGCAAATTGAAATGGTTAAAGCTGTACGGTGGCAATATGCTAATTTTTGCGAGATGAAATATCCTAGAAAATACACTGTATCCGTGGGGAAAATTTGCATATTGCTACCGTTAAACTTTAACCATTTCAATTTGCTCGCTCATTGGGCACTAATCTCGCACAAAAATTATGTGTACGATCTATGTCATACAAAGGTTTTACGATTGTAACTGAGGAAAAGGCAATCACGGGAACGGGTTAATGTGACAATGATTTTAATCATCTTAAAAGTTTTAATTTAGATATTCACAAAATAGACTGTAATTTAGTTACTCAGTGGCGTCCTTTTTGCTCTCTTTCACGTGAACTAGAAATGTATATGATGTGTCATCTGCATACCTTATGACCATATGATAATTATCCTTGCGTTTTTATTAGTAAATAAAATTATTGAATCTCACGTAAAAAAAATTGAGCTCTGGAATATGCATTTAAAAGATAAAAAACTTTTTTTATTTTGAATAAAGCAGGATACGCAAGGCCGATATTACTCAGCACTAATTGAGGGACCAAATACTACATATAACAATATTAAAAAAGAATATTATCACAATGCAGTGTGTCTCAGCGGGGACGGACTTAATCCAGGGACCTTCAGTATGCAAGACGTAAGATCTGCCACTGCGCCACAAATATTGGGTATCTTTAATTTTCTAATTTGAAAACCGTGCAAAAATTACTGAAGGTACTATTTCTAACATAAACATTATGCTAAACGTCCAAGCAGCTGCGTAAAAACCATGCACATGTACATTAAAGTACACCATATGCAAATTAAATTTTTGTATTACGTGAGATTCATGATTTATGATGAGATTAATCAGACATTTTCTAAAGCAAAAAAAAACCAACAAAATAAATTATCTACTTATTTTTTAGATTATTTTAATCCAGTTTTTTTCAATTTATTAATTCCTTGAATTTCCACCCATATTCGCGTAAATACATTCAACTTTACTTTACTCAACTCAATTTTGTTTTAACACCTGTTCACGTTAACACCTATCCAGCATTCAGCATAGCATGCTATTTACAGTAATTGTGTATTGTAAGTTTCACTTGCAAATAAAGTACTTATTTGTTTCTCAGAAATTCTATCTTTGCACTTTTAAAGTAAAAATTTATGCAAATTTTCTTATATCCTTTACATTCTTTACTTGGTGTAATTAAAAAGTCAAGTCAAAAAGTTTTTATTCCAGTTACCAACAAAGAACAATATAAAAAACATACAGAACGACAATGCGTAAACTTTAATAACTAGCAAAACAAGCATTGAAACTTGGTATACTGGAAAACGACTCAAAGGCTTAAATATATAAGCGCTACTATGATCCATTATTGAGCCTATTTTTAAATTTAGTTGAAGAATTTGTTTTTTAGAAAGTGCATTCCATTTGGAAACAATTTTATTGCTAAAAAAAAATTTGCGCGCGTTAATTCTAGATTTTTGCACTTTAAGTTTCAAGCAATGTCTTCTAGTTGAATTTAGATTAAAATAGAAAAAATCATTGGGGGTTAATATTTGTCTTGGCGTGAATGATTTTATAGGATTCCAAAAAATCTGTAACATTACGTCTGTCCTGAAGTTTTTGTAAATTAAGAAATTTTAATCTATCATCATATGACACATATTGAAGATTACATTTTTTAAACAGCCTTCTGGTAAAAGTTCTCTGGACACGCTCAATCAAATCAATATTTTTCTTCAAATAAGGATTCCATATTACACTTCCATAATCCAATATAAGTCGCACATATGAAGTATATGCATGACTAACCCCCCCCCCAAAAAAAAAATTGGGTGAATTGGGGGGTTAACCCCCCAATCCCCACGTGCCCATGTATGCCCAGAACTCCTTGTCTCGGTCTACTCTGCTATTATACTTTTCTCCCACCTCTAGTAAACTGAGTTATAACCCGGAAAAATGTATTTAAATACAAATTTAACCAACCAAAATAAAATTAAAAACTAGTGTTGTGATAACTACTTAAGTAGTTAACTACTTAACTACTTAACTACCATGATTTTGGCTAACTACTTAACTACCTACTTTCTTTTTTAAATGTAGTTAACTACCTACTTAACTACCTACTTTCAAAAAATAAAGTAGTTAATACAAGTAGTTAACACAGTAGTTAAAAAGTAGGCAAAAAGTAGTTAGCAAAGTAGGCAGAATGTAGTTAGTGAAGTAAGCAGTCAAGTATTTAGTGTTTTTATACAAACAATCAATATCTGCGGAGCGATATTAGGTAAAACTCACAGGTGTTTGCAACAAAATGTGAGAACGTGTACAGTAATCTACAGTAATTTGCACGTGCTGCGAGTCTTCAATAAAAATCGATATTTTGCCACTCAACAGTGATTTTATACACAAAGTGCTTTATAGTTTATGAACCTAATTAAAATCGTTAAAGCTTTTAGATATATTTGCGAACTCTAACCCATCAGTACTGTTATACAATAAAGTGGGTAAAAAATACAAAACTTTTTAAAATAAGTTTGCAAAATACATCAGCAAAACATGTTAACTTAACACTAAATTATTTTTTCTTGTAAAAAACCTCTTGAATTTAAACTATGTTATATTATCTGTCCAGCCGTTATGTAAATATTGCTAAACATAAAGAACTGACAAAACCGATAAAATATGGAAATTGTTAATTATTAAAGGTACGACTAAGTGTTTTTTTACACAAAAAATTAATTTTTCATTCCTACTAAGGCAAGTATGTGTTTAGTTAAAGAATTAACTACTTAACTACCTACTTAACTACTTACTACTTAACTACCTAGTACAAAAATTTCAAGTAGTTAGCTACCTACTTACTACCTACTTGTAATTTCATTTAACTACTTAACTACCTACTTGTAATTTTTAAAGTAGTTAACTACCTACTTAACTACCTACTTTGATTTTTTTTTAACTATCACAACACTATTAAAAACTATTTGGAGAAATCTTAAAAGGACAGACAAAACACTAAAAAGGCTTTTAATTTTAGCCGTCTTCATTGGGCGACTAAAAAAATTCAAGAAAATTTTCACCCCTCCTACTCCCTCTGCCCAACGAGCAGCATGTATTAGTTTTCTAATTAAAAAAACATGTTAAACATGCACAAAATTTTATAAATAACTTGTTATACGGCAGTACATTAAAAAATATTTTACCTTCGAGTTTGTTGATAATTATTTAATCATAACATCTGCTGAAAAAATCATCATTGCAGTTTCGATTTGGTACCCCATCCTGAAGGTTTCGGCTTCTTTTTTTGTGAAAGTTTGTCGCAAATAAGCCTTGCTTCTTCGCCGTTGGACAAATTTAAAATTTGAGCAATAGATTCCAAGCAATTTTGAATAACGTTTTTATTAAAGTGATCTTCATGGCTTTTATCATAAATGTCCGGGCGTTTTTTACTTCATCAATAAGTTTTTTATGGACCTACCTAGCATAACAAAATTTTGGGTCCGCGGTCCCGCCGCGAAATCAAAATTCGTTAAAAAATAAATAATTTTTACCAAATTTCCTCAGAAGCCGGAGATTTAACAACAATATTAAAACAATTTCAAATATTTTTGTTGACTTCTAATCATTATTTAAGGCAATTGTTTGCGTAACTAAGCTTTTTCATATGTAAATTTTTTGTGTTACTCAGAAAAAGAAAAACATTTTGCAATGCTTTAATTTAATACAAAAAAGCCGCTAAAGTTTTTCAAATATATGTTTTCTTCTTTGTAATATTTCCAGTTTTAAATATATAACAAATAAATGCATTTATTTTGAGCATAACTCTGTATCGTGATGGGACCGCCGACCCAATTTTTGTTATGCTAGGTAGGTCCATACAAATCCAAATCTTTCTCTTCATTTATTTTAAACGCTAATGCGTATAAATCGTGTCTTTTATGATATAAAAAGATATAATAACGAATTCGTTAATAAAAATGTTTATTAGTATTTTTTGTCTCGATTTCAAATCAAGCATAAGTTTAGGCATTGCTCAGTTAAAAAAATACATAAATCCAAATATCATTTTTCGCAAAATATACACTACATGTAAATTTGTACATCTAAAATATATACTAGATTTTAGATTTTTTTCTTTAAAAAACACGAAAAAACTTGTATAACTTGATAAACATTGTCTTATTTTACGTATCTTAAAAATTATTTATATTTTTATAATAAAAATTCCAAAAAAATAAATATTAAATATATAACCTCAAAATTTGTTGCAAAATTACTAATTTAAAAATTATCGAGACGAGTTGTGCGCATTTCAACTTATAAATTTATTATTATTTAGCATTAAAAACTTTCAATTAGCAAAATTTTTCTAAAACCTTAAACCAAACTTGGAACTTTTTTCCATCGTTAAACCTTAAACCGTAAACCGTAAATCTTAAACCTTAAACTTTAAATCAAACTGTGAAGCGTTGCTTAAACCTTAAATATCTCCCATAAACCTTGAACCTTAAATCGTAAACCTTAAACATGAAGTGTGAATCGGGCTTTAAAGTTGGGTTATGGTCGAACTGTTAACTTTAAAGCCAAATTGGGACCTTGACAAAATTTTATATAAAAAAAATATAAGAGTCCGCCCTTAACCATGAGTTCCATTGTCTTACAGGCAAATTCAGTAAGAGAGATTGGACGATAATTGGTTTTTAAATATTTGTAACTTTTTTTTGTGAAAAGGAATTACTAATGCGATTTTCCAATCTTTAGGAAGTATTCGTGTATCAAACGATTTTTGAAAATTTTTGACAAGGGTTTAGTTATAACGCAAGAATTTTTCTAAAGAAATAAGCTGAAAAACCGTAAGGTGTTTGAGATAATTGATTTGGAAGCTTTTTGATTTCCCTATAATAATACCGCTTGCTTGATTTGGGATTTTTTATCAATATTGTACAGATAGGGACCACTAGGGCCTGACCCAATCCGTGATTTTGGATACGGCCAGACCGGAACGGATCCAAAGGTAGATCCGGCCGGACCGGATTTGTACAAAATATTTTAAACTCAATACTATTGTCTAACAATAAAATAAAACAGTATAAAGGTATTGTAAGGGCTTAATACAAACATAGATGAACAGGGTCATCAAAGCTAGGGGAGGGGTGTTTACCCCGGGTAAATGACATTTCAAAATCTAGGGGGGCTTCTAGAGGGGTCAACCTGGGGTGGAAGATTTTGAAACCTAGAGGGGAGTCAGGTGGGGTCCAATGTCTGAAGCAAAATAGTTTTAAACCATTAAAGGTTTCATAAAAGTTTTTTTATAAGATAATACGACATTTTACTGAATAAGAAGCGATATTCTCATATAAAAAGGGTGTAAAAACATGAAATTTGAAAATTGGGGTAAACAACACGGGTAAAAAATTTGAAAATTGGAGGAAAGGGGGCATAGGTGTTTTTGGCCAGGTCCGCCAGGGGGGGGGGTCCACCCCCGGGTAGAAGGCCAAAGTTTTTTAGGGGGGAGTCCGGACCCCCCTGGCTTTTAAGGGGGGTAACCCCAAATGCGAGATTTCAAATTTAGGGGGGTCAAGGGGTCCGATTTTTTAACAAAGGTTTTTTAAATCAATAATTTAAGTGTTTTTAGGTCTAATATTGAATTTTATATACTAAAACAGCCTCTTTAGGCCTAAAAAGTATATTTAAACACTGTTTTTAGCTAAAAAATTGTGTTTTTAACAGTAAATGAAAAATTATATTTATAAATTGGTCAGGAGGGGGAGGGGGGTCAGTCTAGCGAGGGGGGTCAGGCCGGACCGCTCTGGAGCTTTGTGGGGAGGAGAGGCCCTGAATTTTTTTCTAGAAGGGGGGGGGTCCGAAATTCTGGCTCTGGGGGGTGGACCCCTCTGTCTCCCCTCCAAAAACACCTATGGGGGCCCCTGGATTTTTTTCTAGGGGGCCCCCAAAATTTTGAGGCTAGGAGGGGTAGACCCCACCTTACCCCCCTTGTTCATCTATGAATACAAACCAAATAGCCTCAAAAAAAGCAAAGAAAAATGGTATAAGCTTAAGCTTTCTAAATCGTACCAATAAAATAAAATATATTAAAATAATGAGAAAAAAATTATGAACAAAATTAATGTTACATAATTATGTTAGGTATATAAAACAACTCTGTCATTGTTTTTATAATAAAAAAACATACTGTTGGTTTCTGTTAGGAGGGTGACGACCAACATGACAAAGCTTAAATTTTGGATTTTATTTTTTATAGTGCTTAAAAACCAAAATATTAGTAGTACTTGAGCTATAGAAAATTTAACAGAATATATGAAAATTTCTAAAAAAGTTACCAAACCAACTGTCAACAACAACAAGCAAAAAATTCAAATTCTAGCAATGGTCTCACAAAGCTTTTGTAACCTTGGAGAATTGCCGTCATGTTATTTGTTGTAATTGCCCTAAATAGCACAGCTAATATACGATGAGCTTTTTTTGCAATTTTCATGCAATGCTTAGAAAATTTTATATCTTTAGTTATGAAAACAACTAAATTTCGCACATCAGTACAACGGTCGATTGGTACATTATTCAAACTATAAACTTGTGTTAAATTAACATTACCAAATGAAATCACACTACACTTAGAAGGAGCAATATTTAATTGCCCTGTGTTCGTCCAAGTGCATAGTTTGTCTAAGGAATTATGAAAATTATTTGCTAATGTTTGTAGACTGTCATGTATATAATAGATTTTGGCGTCATCAGCAAGGATTTGTTGCCAACCGCTTTTGGAAGGTCGTTGATATACAGCAGAAACAACAGGGGCCCAAGGACACTGCCCTGAGAAACCACACTAATGACGGGTGAAAAACTGGAAACTTATTCATTTGAAACTACTTGCTGACGTCTGTTGCTAAAGAAAGCTTCGTTCCAGTTAAGCAACTCATAACAGATTCCGTAATGTTTTAGCTTTTAAAGCGATCTGTTATGGCTGACTGAACCGAAGAACTTAGCGAAATCTATATACATGGCATCTACCGTTTTTTTAGCTTCGACTGCTTTGACCCAGTCGTTAATACAGCTCAGAAGTTGAAGTCCAACTGATTTTTGGATAAAAAACCAAACTGTTCTTTGCATATTAAATTTCTGTTTCTAAGAAATGAAATTATTTGGTCAAAAATATAAAAAAGTTTAAAATTAACTTTAAACCAGATTTAAAATTAGCTGGAAAAACCACAATAAAACCTTAAAAATAGTAATTTATGCCAAATTTTTAAATTTGCTTGAACTAAAATTTTTATGCCTAAAATATTTGAGAATTAATATTTTTTTAGAATAGAATAGAATAAGTTTATTGTTGCAAAGGTTACGGTTATGTAACACACTTAGAATACAACAAAAGAAAGTTATAATCACATATGCTATTATATACAAAAAACAACAATACATGATATGAAATAAAAATAGACAAAAAAAATGAACAATAAGCATAATTATTGTGAGTGGGTATTGTGTTTAATTAATAAATATAAATAAAAAAAATATGAGCATAAAGAAATTTACTTTATAAAAGCTTATATTTTTTTACGAAAAATCGAAAAAGACTGAGATGAAACTATGTTTTTGGGCAATGTATTCCACAGTTTAGCAGCACGATTGCCAAAATAATACTTATATACGTCTAATCTACAAAATTTTTTCTCTCAGCTTTATCCCATTATTACGTGTACGTGTATTGTTTTCAAGAGTCAAAAAATTTTCCCTGGGTACATCTACCATATTGTTGAGCAGTTTATAACACATAATAACATCATATAATACATAATACATAATAACACATAATAACAATATTATTGACAACACTATAGTTATATACGTTCATAGACACAAATTCCAGTCAAGTCAACAAGATCTACAGTAACAGTGAGAGAAATTTAGGTTCCGAGCAATCTCCCAACAAAAAGGGTGAATCTCCCAACTGTGGAATCTCCCAACAGTTTGTGGAAAGTCCCAACAGAATCAAAAAATACGTTTGCAACAAACACCATTTTATTTTTTAGTCAAGTAACACTATAATTAATAAAAATATAGCATTAAATTCTTTATTCAAAAAACTTAGTACCTAAGCCTAAGCAAAACCTAAAAATCAAGCAAAAATGTATTATGGTAAATTTGTATTTAATGATGCTTTTTAAACTGAAGAGTAAGAACTTTATTTTTTTCCTAAGCCTAAGCAAACCCCAAAAATCAAAAAAAAAATTTCATTAGGGTGGAAACTTGCATTTTTGAAAGTACGTTTACAAAATTGCATAATTCCATTTATCATTCATTTAATGCATTTATTTATTTTCGGTTGTTTAAAATTATCGTGTTTAACACCGGTTTTGCAAACGTATTTCTAATATTTGAACTGTTGGGAGATTCATCGATTGGTTGGGACTTTCCACGTTGGGACTTTCCTCAGTTGGGACTTTGCCCGATACCGAAATTTATATTAAGTTGAACCTGCAGATCAAATCAGACTGCAAAACAAGACGGAGACCGGCTGTATCAAGAAAAAAAATTTTTTTACAAGATAGATTAAATTTTGTTAAAAGACTTAAATTCAAATAAATATTAGTTAGAGACCATGCTAATGATTAAAAATAAACATACAAAACAATGCACTTACAAAAAATTATTTGGTTTTAAAGATACAAGTGTGCAAATTAAGTAAGTAATAATTTAAGAGAAAAATTATAAATAGAAATTTTATGTAAGTACAACCAACTGAACTAACATCCCTATAAATACAGGCAAGATTGAGTATATCTATTTTGTTTCTCAAATTGAAAGAAATTATAAATACTGAATAACATATCAAAACTTTACATCATGGGTGGCGCGGGAGCGCCACGGGGCGATTTAGCCCCGTGGCGCCGCGCCAACCATTATTAGAGAACGTGGGTAAATTTTGAAATTCAAAACCTTCTTCTTCTTCTTCTTCTTCTTCTTCTTCTTATTATTATTATTATTATTATTATTATTATTATTATTATTATTATTATTATTATTATTATTATTATTATTATTATTATTATTATTATTATTATTATTATTATTATTATTATTATTATTATTATTATTATTATTATTATTATTATTATTATTATTATTATTATTATTATTATTATTATTATTATTATTATTATTATTATTATTATTATTATTATTATTATTATTATTATTATTATTATTATTATTATTATTATTATTATTATTATTATTATTATTCTTATTATTATTATTATTATTATTATTATTATTATTATTATTATTATTATTATTATTATTATTATTATTATTATTATTATTATTATTATTATTATTATTATTATTATTATTATTATTATTATTATTCCAACGCTCCATCCTTAAAAGCGATATTCCGCATTCGTTACTGATTGATCAAAAATAAACATGGACTCATAAGAAAGAAGAAGGAATTACGCAACTTTCTTAAGAAGCACTTTTTTGATTTAGATCCTTGTTATCGATTTATCGATCAAAATAAAAAATTTGAAAAATAGACAAATAAAAAATCCCAACCGCACAATAACAGCCTTTTGGCAACAATAAGGATTGTACAGAGCAGACAACCAACATCCCCTCATAAAAACCGCACAAAAATAACAGACCGATTTTAATTGGTGGCAGAAACGAAACCATTTCCCAGCGCCATCTGCTTCAACCGCGCGGAAATCGGCGAAAACAACAGAGTACTTTTTTTAATTCTTGCATTACTGATGACAAAATTAATTCAAAGTTTTATTTATTAAAAAATAATAATAAGCGTTCGTGGCGCGGGAGCGCCACGCACCGGTAGGTAATCATTGGTAGTGCGGGGGTGCCACACTGCAATTTAACCCACCGTACCGCGCCAACTATACTTAGAGAAAATGAGTAAGTTTTGTAATTCATGTTCATCATCTTATTATTATTATTATTTTTACTTTAAAAATATAATTGCAATCATTGGCGCACGGCATCGCGCCAACTATATTTAGAGAACGTAGGTAAACTTTGTCTGGAGCGCCACTGCACCGCACTAACTATAATTAAACAACGTGGGTAAAATTTGTAATTTAAATTCATCATCTTCTTCTTATTATTTTTTATTTAAAAAAGTATATCTCGGCAACGGAATGATTATAAACATATGTCATTGCTCAGCTAAAACTATAGTTTATTAGGCTATTTTTTAATTTAATTCAAAAAAAGTGGTAGACTAGCCTTGAAAAATGCTTTAAGAATAGAACAGGGAAAAGGGACGATTTTTCCCCGGGCGTATGTTTAGACAGAAAAGATGTGGACTAGTCTG
Organism: Microlaimidae sp. YZB2_3; assembly: GCA_030248175.1. NCBI lineage: Eukaryota > Metazoa > Nematoda > Chromadorea > Desmodorida > Microlaimidae > Microlaimidae sp. YZB2_3. The sequence continues at coordinate 628 of JASAMX010013687.1, read as the reverse complement.
AGATGGACATTATGTGGACTATAGAAAATTTGCATTTGGTTTGGGCAGCTGCTCACTAAATAAAAATTTCTACCATATGATAATGATTTGTTTATACATTGATCTAATGACACAGCACTGTTGCATTTTTTTTAGTTTGAGGAAATGTCAATTGAAAAAATTATACTCACAGCAATCTTTGACAAACGCGAAATCGCCACTTTTTCAAATTTATAGTTGTTTCTTACACATACAAATATAACCTTCAAATTGAAAAAGTTGCGATTTCGCGCTTGTCAAAGATTGCTGTGAGTATAATTTTTTCAATTGACAGTTCCTCAAACTAAAAAAAATGCAACAGTGCTGTGTCATTAGATCAATGTGTAAACAAATCATTATCATATGGTAGAAATTTTTATTTAGTGAGCAGCTGTCCAAACCAAATGCAAATTTTCTATAGTCCACATAATACCCATCTCAGACTAGTCCACATCTTTTCTGTCTAAACATACGCCCGGGGAAAAACCGCCCCTTTTTCCTGCTCTATTCTTAGAGCATTTTTCAAGGCTAGTTTTATTTACTGTATGAACAGAGCGGCACCTTTCGGCGCTCTCACTTGTGACGATATGTTTATATCGCCTTTAATTGT
>JASAMX010013686.1:0-26475 GCA_030248175.1 Microlaimidae sp. YZB2_3 | reverse complement strand
GAAAATAGATGAGCGGGAGAACCACTCGTTTTTTGAGAAAATATCACTTGCAAAGAAACACATGACACAACTAAATAATAATTGGTTACATAACCGCTGAAAAATTTTTTTTAATTTCTATCGCTAGCGGGTTTATTGTTTATTCCTTCCTGGCGGAGGAGTGGTTACGGCCTTAATTTCAGCCTGGAAGACTGACCTTAGTTTTAAATACTGCCAGGATGAAGAACAAGTTTTAATTTTTACTTTAATTATAATTTATTGTTAATTTTAATAAAATTAAACAAGTAAAGAAAAACAAGTTAAAAAACTGATTAATAGTATGTTTTCTTTACTGCTTTTTTCGACACCCAGTGAACAAAATAATAGATCATAAATTTAAACACTTTTTTATTTACCTATCCCAGTTCGATTTTTTTTTTATTCTTATTCCAGACAAACTATTAGATTTAACAATAAACACATGGAAAACAGATTTTATTTTTTCTCGAAAACAAAATTTATTTAAAAATCAACCACAGAAAAAAATGTGAAGCGCATTATTAAGTCGCTTTGAAATTTTAAGTTTGACCAATAATTTGCTAAAAAAAGTTGAAATATGTTTGACTCCGAATTCTGAAATATATAATAATGTTTGAAAAAAAAGGCAAAAAGCTAGACCCCCTGGGTTATAGACACAAAACCCCAAAAATATTTCTGTAGGGAGGGTATAGTCCCATATATTTTATAAACATTAATAATTTATAAACATACATAGACAAGTAAAAGATAGTTTTCAATATATTAAGTAAAAAAGTTTTACATGAAATTTAAAACGAGTTATTAGCATAAATTTACGATAAATAACCCTACGATCCCGATTTTTCAGTTTCTTGTTTTACTGTGCCGGCACATCTAATCAGTATCTGAATATAATTCATACATATTATAACCTTATACTTTATTTTTTGTTTGTGTGTTGATCCGTTTTTCATAACCGAGATACGGAATTATTAATGTTTTTACCCTCCAATATTGTGCTCCGGAGCTCTTCCCATTTAAAACGAAAGGAGCTCCGGAACTCCACCCCTTAAATGAGAGATTTTAATTTTATTTAAGCTTGAAATTCACTTTAAGTTGTTTTATGTGCATTTAGACTATCTTTATTGTTTTAAATAAGTTTTAAAAAAAATTTAAAATACAAAAAATTTTTGACAAAATAAACTACATATAACATCGTTTTTTTAATTATTCATGAAATTAATACAAAAATTGGCTAGAGCTCCGGAGCTTTAGGGGTTGCTCCGGGGTTCCTAAAAACGGAGTTCGGAGGAACATCACTAAACGGAATGTTCCCGAAATTTAGAACAATTTTACTTTCGTTTGACCTATGAAATTCGCTTTTTGCGAACAAATACCTCAACTTAATTTATTAAAAAACAAAACACACCGCAAACCAGGCTTGCCTTATGTATAATAAAAAATTGAATTTTTATTTCGATTTTTAACTAAACAGAAAAAACTTATTTTAATGTTTATTATTGTTTGGTTCGAATTTTAATTTCAGAAAAAAAGAACATAAAAACGAAAAAAAAGAAACATGGAAATATGTCGTCGTTACTCTGACACAAAGAGCCACAATCAGTATAAAATTAACGTGACTCTGACTCATATCGTTTATAGTAATTGTGTGTTAAGAGATAAAAAGAGTCACAGTTGGAAGTATTTTAGGACGCATCTGACTCATTGTGTCAGAGTATGCATGCGTCGTCGCTGTTAATTACAAATGAAGCCCGGCTATTGTATTCCAAAACCCATAGTTGAATACGAGGCAAGTTTTTTTCTTGGTAAGAGTGATGTTCCTGCAAAAAATAGAGTAAATCGTAAAAATATGGTAAATTGATTATATCTTATGCAAAAGATAGTAAACTTTTAGCTAGCTGCGAGAAAAATCGGGAAAATTAATGGCTGAATAAATTTTATTTCTATCAAAAAAACGTTTTAACTATTTTAAATAACTATAGTGTTTTTTAGCTAACTAACCAAGTAACTAGTAAGTTAATTGTTTAAAATTTTAAACTAATAAGTTAACTAGTAAGTTAATAGGTCAATAATTTAAACTAGTAAGTTAACTAGTAAGTTAACTAGCCCAAAAATGCACTAGTTAACTAGTTATCTACTAACTAGTACTAGTTATCTAGTAACTAGTACTAGTTATCTAGTTACTGGTAAGTTAACTAGCACAACTCTAAATCATGCAAATGATCTTTTTTCTCTGAAATCAACTAAATAATACTTAAGTATTAATGTCAATGCTCAATTGTTTTTGGAATCAAAGTTTATTTTTATTAAAATACAAAAACAAGCTATATTTTTCTAAATGTAACATTTTAACCTTGTGTGCTAAAAATAATTATGTTTTTAAAATTTGTCCAATTAAAATCTCGCGTATCTCGTTTTAAATTTATGCAAATTTTCAAGGGGGAAGATTTATTCTGGTGTTTGAACCAGAATTGATCTTGGGGGGATGACTATTCTGAGGGGAGAAGATCTATTCTGGCGTAAAATAGAATAAATCTTCTGGAGAAGATCTATTCTGGAGCGCACCAGAATAAATCTTCCGGGGGAAGATCTATTCTAGAGCGCACTAGAATAAACATTCTGAGGGGAAGAAAAATAGGGGTAAAGATCTATTCTGCGACACCAGTTATAAATATTTCACATAACCGCTTAAAACTATATCAACACTGTTGTTGGTGTAGGGTTTCAGATAGGTGTGACGTCCAGAAATATGAGGCCGAATAAATCGAGTTTTTGAAAGAAGATTGCGAAACAATTTTGTTGTTTTTAGCTTTCTGGCTGAAAATTGAGCGATACAGGACTTGAACCTGTAATCTCCAGCCTCAGTACCTCATTGACTGACATGCTGCGTTACACCATCGCTCGACAGTGTTACATTACAACTCATATTTATAAGGCGTCATATTTCTGAAACATGAACACTACGGGAGTTACCTCCCCACCAAGATTGAAGCGCGCAGCCTTCTAATCTGACAAACCATATAAGGTCCGAGCCACACGTCCACCACTACTCCACGCCCTGCTCCTTGGAGCTAACCCTAGTTACAACTGCCGCTCACGGCAAGGCGGGCAAGGGCACATATGTGGTGTACCAATGGACGTGTATCGCTCACCAAATGTGACTTCCAGAAATATGAGGCCGAATAAATCGAGTTTTTGAAAGAAGATTGCGAAACAATTTTGCTGTTTTTAGCTTTTTGGCTGAAAAATGAGCCATACAGGACTTGAACCTGTAATCTCCAGCCTCAGTACCTCATTGACTGACGTGCTGCGTTACACCATCACTCGACAGTGTTACATTACAACTCATATTTATAAGGCGTTATATTTCTGAAACATTAACACAACGGGAGTTGTGATGTGACATAGGAAATGAAAAAAATCAAATCGTTGCCGACTTTTATTTCTTCAAAAAATAGTCCTATTTATTTACTACAGGTCAGAATTAAACTATATTTTAATCAGTTTCAAATATATTAAGCTTTTGGCTAGCTTGGCTTCTTTCTTGCAAAATTTTGTATAATATATTCGACCATTATTAACGTATTCATTTAAATTAGGATTATGGACATTTAACACGGATTTTTATAAATAATTTAAATTCATTAAAAAAACGGACCGCAGTTGAAATCAGAATAAAAACACCAAAAAACACTTTTTGGTTTTTTTAAACAAACAGAAACAGCAAATTGAGAAATAAAATTGAAATAATCAAATTATTATATGCTTACATATGCCCTTACGTGCATTGGCGTCTATTGTTGTGTTTACTTTAACAACTATAAGTGGAAACTTTGTTTCTAAAATATTATAAATTTATTTATTAAACATTTCAAAAACAACACACATGATAAAAATGATTAATAACAAGAACCTGCAAAAAAAATTTGCGCAATACGCAAAAATTTAATTTTTATGTATCAAAAAATGTAAAAAATATACCTGTACGATCCATAGAACACAAATTAAGTTCAATATATATAATTTGTTCTCTTTTTTTGTTTTTTTTTCTAAAATGCTAACTTATCGACTGCTGATCATGCTGGAAAAATTTCGCAACAAATTTGCTCCATGAAAGAAGCTAATCAAATATTATTTTTAAACTTTAATAATATTATGTTTTCGTTGCAAGAATTTTTCGTAAAGATAAGCTTACTTAAAAAACCAAATTAATGAATTATCACGGCAGTAATTTGGATGTACATAAAAGTCCCAAGAAGAATTCTAAAAACATTTGCGCATGACGTTAGTCATCGGAAAAAACAAGTAACTATGGACAGCCGATTTGATTCTTTTAAAAGTATTGTCTATTGTGTTTTTTTTTATTTTACTAATTTTGTGTGTACTGTAAACCGTTTGTCCGATCTGTTAAGCAATAGAAGAAAAATTGTTTGTTCATTGATTAATACATAAAAAAATTTGATAAAAAATTTTTTGGCTCATCTAACTCTTATATTTGGTTCCAAATACACAATCGTGTAATTTTTTTGACATTGCGCCAAATATTTGTACTTTTTGTTTTAATCTTTATTTATTATGTAAAATACCTTAATTTGTTTATTTAGTACAAAAAATTTTGAAACCCTATAATATATTTTAAAAATGAAAGTAAATTAGAAATTTTACCTTCTGTAGACATTACTTGGGTAGTTCCAAAACTAGTTTTTGATATTCCTAAAAAATGACTAATTTTTTAATAAAGTTACTAATAAAGCACTGGCAGTTTAGCAAAAAATATAGTTATCAAATTGTTTGATATCATTTTTTGATTGGTAATTTACAAGTATAAAAAATTTTGAAAAACAAAAAATATATTTAGGATAAATTCAGAGTTAATCATAAGCTTTACCTTTTGAAGATGAAGTAACTTTGGTGGTTCCAAAACTAGTTATTGCTCCTAAAACAATTATATATCAAGTTTTTAATAAAGTTTTTTAAACTCACTTTAGCAAAAAAAAGGAGGTTTTTATCATAATGTCTCAGCTTATCAATATATTGAATTCCATTCTGATGGCCATAATTATCAAATGACATTTTTAATTAGTGTTCGCGTCACACGTACGTAGGCACGCAGGCACACACGGACGCACGCAAGCACACACGCACGCAGGCACGCACGCACGCACGCACGCAGGCACGCACGTACGCACGTACGGACGCACGCAGGCACGCATGCACGCATGCACGCAGGCACGCACGCACGCATGCACGCACGCACGTACGCACCCACGCATGAACGCACGTACGCACGCACCCACGCACGTACGCACGCACACAAGCAACCACGCATGCATGCACGCACGCATGCACGCACGCAAGTACACCCAGAATCAAAATCTGATTTTTTTAAAGTTAAAAGTGTAGTTCCCCAGGGCAGTGTGCTGGGTCCCTTTTTATTTTTGTTATTTATAATAATAATCTTTCTGAATGTCTTGAACCAGATTGCTTAGCGTAACTGTTTGCCCATGACGCTAAAAATTTTTTGTTCCATACAAACAATTACCCCAGTCTTTTCAAAAATCTCTTGGTGCGGTACCGACTTAAACTTGTTATTTTCAGTTTTGGAGATTTTAAGTAAAAAATTTACCCATTGCCCCAATAGTCCACAAATGTTTTCATCAAAATATCTCCAATGGTTCAGCAGATATGACCCCCCAAAAATAGTTGTTTTTTTCAATAGTTATGTACTTGAAATATTGCTCAATTGCCCACTTTAAGTTACAAAATATGCACTGAAAATAAGCAACTACTTATTACTTTAATTTGATATTTTGATTTTTAAGATTGGTGAAGTATTTATTGAAATATTGCGTTTCTCATACAAAAAAACCGCGATTTTTTTGCCGAAAACACAAAGCGACAGCAGCGGTTTGTCAGCAGCAGCAGCATCTGCAGCAGCAGCAGCAGAAGCAGCAGTAGCTGCTGCTGCTGCAGCAGCAGCAAGCTTTGCTTTGCTTTTTTACAAGCAGCTTTTAGTGAATCCGAGCGAGCACCTGTCTGATCGAGTTAGTAGTTAGTTAACAAAACTTTAAACCTGTTTGATGTCGAATTAACTGCTGAATATTAAGAAGGTTTTTTGTTTTCATATTGAATTTTAAATATACAAAAACTAAAAAGTTATATACACACATATTTTAAAATTTTTTTAAATTTTTTTTTAAAGTTTATTTCTTCTTGACGAAAACTTTTAGGGTTGCCTTGAAAGTCATAATTTAAATGAATATTGGTTTGAGGCATGGTGTGAAGGCAAATTAATAGGTGTAGAATCTTTATTACCAACGTTTCGATCTTAACAGATCATCGTCAGGGTCTAAATTAGTAACAACTGTAAAAAACAATGAAATAATTACAAAAAACGCGCAGTATTAAAAACAAATTAAAATGTGTAAAATGTAAAATGAAATGTCTAAGCTTGTTCCTTCAGTTTATATGCTTTTACTTGAAAAATACGCTTTATAACCTATTTAATTTTTATTTATTTAGTTTAATTTGTTTTTGTAGCTTTGAACCTATTGTATTTTACACATTTTAATTTGTTTTTAATACTGCGCGTTTTTTGTAATTATTTCATTGTTTTTTACAGTTGTTACTAATTTAGACCCTGACGATGATCTGTTAAGATCGAAACGTTGGTAATAAAGACTCTACACCTATTAATTTGCCTTCACACCATGCCTCAAACCAATATTCATTTAAATTTATTTCTTCTTATTTTAATTTTTTGTCAATATTTTTTGTTTTAATAAAGAGTGAAAACTGAAGGTAAATAATAAATCAAACTGATCGAAAAGAAAATAAACTGGTGTCACTTTTTCATGTCTTTATTTATTATACTTTGTCTTAAAAATTGATAAACTTAATGGAAAAAAGCATCTATTTTCAGATACAAGTAGCCCGTGTCAGCCATAGGGCTGACAAATAATTTTTCCCACATTTTTTATATTCATTTACTAAATTTTTTCAAAATTTAACCCTTTTATGACTGTAAGCTTTACAGTGACACCTCAGTTACCCATTTTAATTTCAGTTGGGGAGAAGGGTCTTTCCTTCTTTTGGTGAAATATGTTGTCCAGTATAAGTATGTCCGTGTTATTTTTTCACTAATTTCAACCACCTTATGATGCTCCCTGAACTATAGTCACCTTGCACTGGAACTCAGTTTATACATAAAGTATGCAATATTCATAAGCGTCACTATAATGGATAATTACCATATCTCCTACTTATTTTTTGTAGTATGCAGATCTTTTGTAGTATGAGGATCAAAATCGCGCGAAATTTCCATCGGTTGATCTGCATACTACAAAAGATGAGTAGGAGATACGGTAATTATCCATTATGGTGACGCTTATGTATATTGCATACTTCTTGTATAAACCGAGTTCCAGTGCAAGGTGCCTATAATGTTTCCCATAATATCTTATTTATCCTAAATTTTTTTGTGGTTGGGGAGGAAGGTTCTTCCATCTTTGGTAAAAATATGTTGTCCAATTTTAAGATGTCCATCTTATTTTTTTTTAAATTTTAACACATTTATGACATTCTCCAGACTGTAAGCTTTGCAATGATATCTCATTTAGCCCAATCCGTTTTGTGAATGAGAAGAAGGATCCTCTCTTTGGTGAAAATGCGTTGTCTAGCATTAAAATGTCCTTGTTATTTATTTTTTAAAAAATTCAACCCTCTTATGACATTCCTTGAAATTCAAGCTTTGCATTGATATCTTAGTTATGTCACGCCAATATTTTTATGTGTTTTAGCGGGAATTCCCAAACCGCCGACGGACACGAGCCAGATGCAGAAACTAAGGACTAAGTCAAGTCGAGTTGCTTAAAATGTGATGCTTGCTTGTCTGTATGCTCTCCTACCGGAAGGAGGACCGTCGCCGAACTGAGTTTAGCAGGTAAAAACTAGGTGTGACGTTTGTTAGTAATTAGTTTGCTATGTAAAACGAGATAACGGTATGTTTTTTTACTGGCCGCCACAAAAACGAATACACCGAGGCGAGCATAATTACAAATAGCCGAAAACACCCTACGCAAAAGGGACGGCACAAGGAAACTTAAGCCTAAAACAGATTTTGGAAAAAGGTACAAAAATGCGGGCCACTTAACACTAAGGCGGGGCTACAAAAAGGGGGTTTGGAACACCTTTGAGTTTTAGTGCCTTTTTGGCGAGTTAAGGGTAAGGGGTGGTGAGCAAAAAGTTGGCTTAAGCCAATGAAAGCAAAAACGTTAAAAAACACTATGTTACCCGAACGCTTTACAGGAAACCCCCAAAGTTGCTACGTTCGGGGGGGGGGACGCCTAAAACCTGCCTGTTTTGGTAAATACTTCGCTGTCTCGCTGGTTCTTCTGATTTCTTCCGCGGCCGGCTGGTAAGTTGGGGAATTAAAAACTAACGACCTTTTACCGCCGGAGCCTTTTTTATATACAAAAATTTACCCACAAAACCCAGGCTCGCGTGTGCGTGACTGCTTGTCACCACATGTAGAATAAAAACAACTGACTCAAACGACGGCGAGAGAAACAGGTCGAGCAACGCACGCATGAGAAACCGCGCAGTACCGCTTAGCTAAATTGTTTTTTAGACTTTATTTAAAACAAAAATTACTAAATTTAATTTTAAAAACCACTTTGGGCGCCTAGTAAAAGGAGAACAAAAGGAGGCGTTACAAAAATTACTGAAAAATCAGCAATTTGCAGCTCCCGCCATATTTAGCTCAATCCTTTTTGTGGTTAAGTAGAACGGTCATTCCTCCTTTTAGTAAAAAAACGTTGTCCAGCATAAAGATGTCCATGTTCATTTTTCCAAAAAACATGATATTTTGGCTACATACTGGCGAATTACTCTTACCAATAAGTTTGAGCTAATTTTTAAAATTATAAAAAATTTTGAACTTTTAAAGTCCATAGGGCCCTGTTTTTGTGAAAATGTGTTGTCCAACCAAAAGTTGTCCATGTAATTTTTTTTAATTTCAACCCCTCTATAACATTTCTCTGTCTGTAAGCTTTGCAATGATATCTCATTTAGCCTAATCCTTTTGCTGGTTGGGGAGGAAGGTTGTTCTTTTTTTTAGTGAAAAAACGTTGTCCAGCATTTAGATGTCCATGTTAATCTTACCTAAAAACATGAGAATTTGGTTTTACATTGGATAATTATTCTTATCAATAAGTTCGAGCCAATTAAAAGACAAAAAATTTCACTTTCCAAAATCCATAGGTTTCCCCTTTTTGTGAAAATGCTTTGTCCAGACTAAAGATGTCCATGCAAGTTTTTTTCTGAATTTCAACCGCTTTATGACATTCTCCGGACCATAAGCTTTGCAATGATATCTCATTTAGCCCAATCCCTTTCGTGGTTGGTGAGCAAGGTAATTCCTTTTTTAATGAAAAAAACGTTGTCCAGTATAAAGATGTCCATGTTCATTTGTCTAAAAATCATTATATTCTGGCTTTACATTGCCTAATTACTCTTTCCAGTAAGTTTGAGCCAATTTTGAGTCAAAAAAATTTTTAAATTCCAAAATCCATTGGTAAAAACGCGTTGTCCAGTATAAAGATGTCCATGTAGGTGCTTTTAAAATTTCACCCCTTTACAATATTCCCTAGGGTATAAGCTTTCCAACGATACCTCATTCACCTTAATCCGTTGAGTGGTTAGGTAGGAGTTAGGGAACACACAGACAGACACACACTAACACACATTACGTCTATTTATATATAGATTAATTTTCTAAAAAATATTCAGTTTATTTAATTATGGCATATTTTTTATATAGACTAGTTCGGAATAAGGGTTTTTTAGTGTTAGGAAGGGGGTACATAACTACTAGCGCCAATCATATGTAGAGGGAAAATTGAGAAACAGCACGTGACCAGTACATTTTACGGTTTAAAATATTTAAAAAAATTAAAGGTAAACCAAACGTAGCTGCAACAGTGTGTTCACGTGTTCATTAACAACTATTTTCTTTTTTTTGTGTCACAAAATAAGACTTATTTATAAACTACCACCTGAAGTTGATTTCTTAGTTCAAATCTTTCATTTTCTGAATTCTGATTGGCTGATATGAGTGACGTCAGATTCTCATGATTTGAGTGGTTACTTAATGGGGGGCATTTTTCAGTTCAAGGAACAACTGTTGCAGCCACGTTGGGTTTACCTTTAGTTTAAAATCTCGACCCCTTCTCTTTAAAATTTCTTAAATACTTTTTAACTATTGCAAAAGCAAAAGCAGTTTTTGGGGATTTTTAGTTTTTTGCCGCTCCGTAGGTACGACGCTGCTGGCGCGCTTGTTTTCCAGTTTTTTAATGTTTCAATTACAGAAAATGCTTAATTTAAAAGTTTGTATAATATACGCGCTATCCAAACTCTTGAAGAATTTCGTAGTTAGCGTTAAAAAAAACGGTTACCGTGGAAACTCTTTTCTTCACGAAAGATCGATCTTATGACAACAAATGTGCGTCATTATAATCTAATGAAATATTACGTTTGCTATTTGTTAACTTACGCACTTGCATTAATTAATTAATTAATAAAATTAAAAACGATACATAGTTTCCTGTTATTAATTACTATGCGGCTTGTTGAATAAATTGTTTAATAAAATATGCGGGATTTCATATTAATCAATCAAGTAACATCTTGATAACATATATTACAGTTTGGAATGGACTTTTTAAAATTAATTTTTAAGTCTTGAATAGTTTTACAAGCGAAACATTAAAAAAAACTATGTAGGTTTAAAATTAGTTTAAAATTACAAATTTCATTTTTATTTTTACTAATTCGAAATCACTGTTCATGATAATACATTTTAGTGGTAATTTTAAACTATTGTGACGTTTAATGAAAAAAACAAAAATTTATTTAGCACAAACTGATATATTACAGCACTTCAACGTAGTGAAACATATCATCGTGTAGCAATAGGTTTAAACTTAAGAAACTAAGAAAGCTAAGATTTTTTCAAATTTTTTTTTTGTACCCTCTCTTGTACAGTAAAAGACGATTATTCCAAACTAGTCTATAGGCACTTTGCACTGGAACTCAGTTGAAGTATGCAATAAACTAGCGAGTCACCATAATGGTTAATTACCGTATCCCCTACTTATCTTTTGTAGTATGCAGATCAACCGATCAAAATTTTGCGCGCTTTCAAGGGTTGATTTGCATACTACAAAAGATAAATATGAGATACGGTAATTATCCATTATGGTGACTCGCTAGTTTATTGCATACTTCATGTATAAACTGAGTTCCAGTGCAAGGTGCCTATACTTGAACAAAACGAACTTATGCAAATGTGTTCTTTTTTGCTCTGTAAATAAACTAAATAATACTTTAAAATTATTAATGTCAATGCTCAATTGTTTTTACAATTAAAGTTTATTTTTATTAAAATACAAAAACAAGCTATGTTTTTTGTAAATGTAACATTTTAAAATTCGTGCTAAAACTTGTCCAAGCAAAATCTTGCGTATCTTGTTTTAAATTTATGCAAATTTTTGAGGGGGGAAGATTTATTCTGGTGTTTGAACCAGAATAGATCTTCTTGGGGGAATAACTATTCTGAGGGGGAAGATCTATTCTGGCGTAAAACAGAATAAATCTTCCAGGAGGAAGATCTATTATGGAACGCACCAGAATATATCTTCCAGGGGGAAGATCTATTCTAGAACGCAGTAGAATAAATCTTCCGGAGGGAAGAAAAATAGGGGGGAAGATCTATTCTGCGACACCGGCTATGAATATTTCATATAACCGTTTAAAACTATATCAACACAGTTGTTGGTGTAGGATTTTAGAAAGGAAATGAAAAAATCAAATCGTTGCCGGCTTTTATTTCTTTGGAAAATAGTCCTATTTATTTACTACAGATCAGAATAAAACTTAAGTTTAATCAGTTTCAAATATGGACATTTAACACGAGTTTTTAAAAATAATTTAAATTCATAAAAAGTTTAACAGACCGAAGTTGAAATCAGAATAAAAACATCAAAAACACTTTTTGGTTTTTTAAAACCAACAGAAACAGCCAATTGAGGAATAAAATTGGAAAAAAATAATCAAATTATTATATCCTTACGTGCACTGGCGTCTCTTTTATGCACGTGCGCGTGCACTGGGGTCACACACACACCCACACCCACATCCACACCCACACCCACACGACACCCACAACTTCATCCACACCCACACACACCCACATTCCCACCCCAACCCCCACCCCCACTTCCACCCATTTTGAGAATCTTTAAAATCCTGACGTGAACCTTTAGTAAAATTTTGTTGCACTTTTTTTTCAAAATAGTTATATCCTTTTTCAAATGAGCAATAAACACATCCGCGGATGTGAGTTCACAAATCCGCGGATGCGGATGTTAAAAATAGTGCGGATGTCCGCGGATGCGAATTCGGATGCGGTTGTGTGTCACAACATCCTTACTTACTTTACTAAAGTTAAACCAAAATGCCATGAGGTAGCGACGAATCAAAAAACAAAAGTATTTTACAAAAACTTCTTGAAAACTTAACTTAAAATACTTTAGCGTGTTTCAAATGACTTTAATTTTCTAATAATATTTTGGAGCTGCCAATTTAATATATTTTCAGTTTAAAATAAGCACATTCTGAGTTTGGAGAACTGCCAAGCCAAGCAGTCCATTTATAATTATTTGGAATGTCTAAAGCATTATAATAATTGACTAAATTCTGCTAAAAATGAATATTAAGCGTTGTTTGTTTAATTTTTATTTAAAAGTTTAATTATTTTTAATTTGGATTATTTAAAGAAATAATCGCAATTCATTCTTTATTACATTTTTTGATAATTGTGGAAAATAAAAAAAATAAAAGAAACATTATTACAAAAACAATTTGCGAATCGACTTATCTTTAAAAAAAAAATTAAATGGTCGTATTTCAAATTAATCTCTGTTCACGGATTTTATAGACTAGTTCTGAATAAGGGTTTTTTAGTGTAGGAAGAGGGTACTTGACAACCATCGCCAATCGTATGTAAAGGTAAAAAAATTTTAGAAACAAAACAGCAAGCGACTAGTACATTTTACAGTTTCAAATATTTCTAAATTTTTATTAGTTTAAAATCTCGACCTCTTCCCTTCAAAATCTTTTAAAATACTTCTTAATATTACAACTAGCCTTGAAAAATGCTCTAAGAATAGAGCAGGAAAAAGGGGCGATTTTTCCCCGGGCGTATGTTTAGACAGAAAAGATGTGGACTAGGCTGAGGTGGACACTATGTAGACTATAGGAAATTTGCATTTGGAAATTAGAGGGTTATATTTGTATGTGTAAGAAACAACTATAAACCTGAAAAAGTGGCGATTTCGCGCTTGTCAAACATTGCTGTGAATATGATTTTTTAAATTGACATTTCATCAAACTAAAAAAAATGCAACAGTGCTGTGTGGTTAGATCAATGTATAAACAAATCATTATCATATGGTAGAAATTTTTATTTAGTGAACAGCTACCCAAACTAAATGCAACTTTCCTATAGTCCACATAATGTCCATCTCAGCCTAGTCCACATCTTTTTTGTCTAAACATACGCCCGGGGAAAAATCGCCCCTTTTTCCTGCTCTATTCTTAAAGCATTTTTCAAGGCTAGTTTACCACTTTTTTTGAATTAAATTAAAAAATAGCTAATAAACTATAGTTTTAGCTGCGCAATGACATATGTTTATATTCATTCCGTTGCCGAGATATACTTTTTTAAATAAAAAATAATAAAAAGAAAGTGAATTTAAATTACAAAATTTACCCACGTTGTTTAATTATAATTAGTGCGGTGCAGTTGCGCTCCAGACAAAGTTTACCTACGTTCTCTAAATATAGTTGGCGTGATGCCGTGCGCCAATGATTGCAATTATAATTTTTAAAGTAAAAATAATAATAATAATAAGAAGATGATGAACATGAATTACAAAACTTACTCACGTTCTCTAAGTATAGTTGGCGCGGTGTCGTGGGTTAAATTGCAGTATGGCACCCCGCACCATCGATGATTATCGGCGCTTGGCGCTCCCGTGCCACGACGCTTATTAATATTTTTTAATAAATAAAACTTTGAATTAAGTTTGTCATCAGTAATGCAAGAATTTAAAAAAGTACTCTATTGTTTTCCCCGTTTTCCGCGCGGTTGAAGCAGATGGCGCTGGGAACTAGTTCCGTTTCTGCCAGCAATTAAAACCGGTCTGCTTTTTTTGTGCGGTTTCTATGAGGGGATGTTGGTTGTCTGCTCTGTAAAATCCATATTGTTGCCAAAAGGCTGCTATTGTGCGGTTGGAAGTTTTTATTAGTCTATTTTTCCAATTTTTTATTTTGATCAATAAATCGATAACAAGGACCTAAATGAAAAAAGTGCTTTCTAAGAAAGTTGGTTGCGAAATTCCTTCTTCTTTCTAATGAGCCCATGTTTATTTTTGATCAATCAGTAACGAATGAATATCGCTTTTAAGGATGGAGCGTTGGAATAATCATAATAATAATAATAATAATAATAATAATAATAATAATAATAATAATAATAATAATAATAATAATAATAATAATAATAATAATAATAATAATAATAATAATAATAATAATAATAATAATAATAATAATAATAATAATAATAATAATAATAATAATAATAATAATAATAATAGTAATAATAATAATAATAAAAAGAAGAAGAAGAAGAAGAAGAAGGTTCTGAATTTCAAAATTTACCCACGTTTTCTAATAATGGTTGGCGTGGCGCCAGGGGGCTAAATCGCCCCGTGGCGCTCCCGCGCCACCCATTAAAGCAAAAGCTTTTTTGAGTTTTTTTTTAGTTTTTTTGCCACTTCGTAGGTATGGCGCTGCTTTCACGCGTAGTTTCTTTCCACTTTTTTAATGTTTCCTTTACAAAAAATACTTCTATTTAAAATTTGGAATGTACTTTTTAAAATTAATTTTTAAATTTTGAATAATTTTACAACCAGAACATTTAAAAGACCTATGTAGGTTTAAAATTAGTTTTAAAGCACAAGTTTTAACTTAAATTTTGCTATTTTAAAATCATTTTTTAAAAAAGTACTATTTTAGTGGTGATTTCTAAACTAATGCGATGTTATTTGATGAACCAAAAATTATATAGCACAAACTGATATATTAAAGCACTTTAACCTATTGAAACATATCATTGAAGATCAATTTCAATTAAGTATAGGTTTAAACTAAAAAAAATAAGAAAACTGCGATTTTTTCTAGTTTTTTTGTACCCTTTCTCGTACAGTAAAAAACGCTTATTCAGAACTAGTCTATGAACACATCGTAGTTACACCGCTCATTTTTTTATTTAACATGTAAGTATACCCGGTATCCCACACGATAGATACTACAAAAACGCACATCACCGTTTAATTACAGTAAATATCGTGCTGGGTGCCGGATATACTTACATGATGAGCGGTTCAACTACGCATCAATAGAAAAGTTTTGGCTTGTTAGATTTGACGTATCCAGACATATGTTGGGTTTAATGTTGCTACCAGTAAGAATTTTAAATATATAATATAAAATTTTATACTTGATTTTGAATCGCAATTTTTTTACTTTAAAACTACAGTTGAATTAAAATATAAATCTATATTCTAGATTTAACTTAATTATTTATGTACATGACGCTCTTTTATTTAAATAAAAACTGTGGTGTTTAAGTAAAAAATATTACATGTTATTTAATTAAAAAAATTACCAGGTTTTTGTTTTCTTGATTTTTGTTTGTTTTGTTTTGAGAAATAAATTCCTAAGATGACAGCCAGAATCACTATAAACAATATAATTGCGGCGATTGTGAGTACAGTGACAAATATTTTATTTTTGGGCAGTCCGTTTTTCTTTGAAGAAGCTTCAGTTCCCAGCTAAAATGTGTACTTAACTTTTTATGGTAGAGCATTGTTCTCACCAAAGTGACTAATGGCAAAGGAATGACAAAGTCCATGCAATTTCGCAAAGTCAGCTGCAAAATAATTCATTAATAATTGAGTGTTGTTTAGTATTTGGTTATTGGTCATTCCCCTCAGTTTTGTTAAGTATTTATAACAAGTCACTGAGGTGACAACCACTTTCCTTATAGTAATATTTGCGTAAATATATATCTAAAAATAAAAGTGTTGACCAATAAACATAAGCACAACAACGGCTCTCTATCATAAGAGTACGGCACGAAACAGTACCACAAAATAGTCCCGGGTTTTGCAAAAGAGTATGATTAAAACAGTACTGGAACAAAAAAGTACAGCACAAAAGAGTATGGACACAAAAGAGTACTGAGATATTGAGTGCAGGAACTAAAGGTAAACCAAACGTAGCTGCAACAGTGTGTTCACGTGTTCATTAAACAACTATTTTGTTTTTTTTTGTGTCACAAAATAAGACTTATTTATAAACTACGAATCCCGCGGACGGTAGATTTTTATCTTATTTTTTGTTTTATTAATTTTCTTTTAACTTAAGTAGTAGCCATGAGTAGCCCATCAAAAAATAGTCGTTTTTTTTGTTATTGTGTGTTGGAAATTATATTTGTTGTATTTGGTACACCATAACAATAAAAAACTAACCAAATTTTGTATTAAATAAAATGTGAATAGTGTTAATTTTAAAGAGAAAAAAAATTAGGTAGCACGAAACAGTTGTTTTTTTTTTAAAGAAAATTGATTTTACTACGAGGGTCCTAATTATTTAGGGTCATACCATAATTTTTAAGCAAAATAAACTTTTCACACCTTTTCCGTTTGAACAAAAATAAATTGGAATACTAAACTACATGATTGAAATGGTGTACCAAATGCAAGTATAAATTCCAAAAAGCAATAACAAAAATAAACTACTATTTTTTTGGTGGGCTACTCATGTTAAATTAAAATAAAAATAATAAAACAAAAAATAAAATTGACAATTTTTTGTAAAGAAAAAAATAAAAAAAGTCTACCGTCCGCGGGTTTCAAACCCATCACTTGCTCAGTGATAGGCCGAATCACTACCACTGAGTGATTGCAGCTACGATAACAGTCGCATAAAACAGACTTATAAATACTTTTTTTTAAAATCGATTAGTGCAATAATAAGGGCGCGCCATTATTAGGGCCATGGTGCGCTACTAAGGGCGCGCCCTAATAAAAGCGCGATCTTATTAGGGCGCGCCCTAATAAGTGCGCGCTCTTATTAGGGCACGCCCTAATAAGAGCTATTACACGCCCTAATAAGGTCCCCCCTTTCAGAGGCAGGGCCCTAATTAACACATCCTAGTGCCCTAATAAAAGCGCGCTCTTATTAAGGCGTGCCCTAATAAGAGCAGTCAATATGTCTGAAAAATATATGAAGTCAGATATTTTTCCTTTATATTATTTTTGCTTATACTAGCAACGATTTGCATATTTTTCATTAATATAATATGTATATGATATTGTAAAATGTTGGTTTTATGCAGTTTCTTAATGACGCAAAACTTATTCATGAGAAGTTGGCAAATAAGCAAACTGTTGTTTTCAATCTTAATAAAAAGCCCACGTAATGAACCACTATGGACGTTACTTAAATAATCAAGCAAATATAAATAATTTATCCCCATTAAAAGAGAACAAGCTGGTTATAATCTTTTAGTTGTCGCTACATTTTTGGCAGAACCAGCTTTTAAAATCAATACTATTTTAAATTTAAAAAACTTACTGATTTAGTTCTGACTGTGGTCTGATTTGTATCTGAGGCAATAACGATCTCGTAACGTCCCTTAATAAATAAGTTTAGGTTTTGCTTTTATGCTATGTCAAATCAATGAAAGTACAATGTGTGGCTTCTTATCCATAAAACACGGAGTAATTTTAAATAAAAATCATTTTTAAACCAAAGTTTTCAAACAGTATCATAGCAAAAGTAAGGTTGGAAAAAGTCTATTAAAATCAAGGCACTAACGTAAGACTTATCTGTATGAAAAGATCTCTGTGAGAGCCCTAATAAGGGGGAGCACTAGCTAGAGCCAATGATAGCTAATAAAATGGCTATTAAAATCCTAACTAGGGTTCTCCCTAGTTTGGGAAGTAAATGTGTCCCAGTAAAATTGGAATTCTTATTGTTTCTTTAGTTTTTTGTTATACAATTGTGATTCAACCAGCATTTTTAGGATTATTTTTGTTGTTGTAAAAAGCTTTAAAAAACAATTTTAAAAAAATGACAAAAAAATTTATGAGATTACTATATAAATATCGTTTGTTTGTTTGTTTGTTAAATAGGCCAAAAATTACCTAATATGGTATCGTTGTTTATATTATCTTGCACTATAATGGAATCAACAACCATTGTACAGCCTGATATAACTTAACGGTTTTAAAGTAGGAAACATAGGGCTGAGCTTTAAAGCCCCAAACCTAGAGAGCTTGAGGGGTTTTTTCGGAACTCTAAAAACTATTTTACTCTAGAGCTTGCAGCTGTTGGAAACATATTTCTACGAGTTTCATTTATAAATAAATTCAAGATGGCAACAAAATTTTCTAACTTCAGCAACTTTTAACTTTAACTTACTTTTTTTAATTTTGAATTAGTATTAGTATCCATATTGCATTGAATATTTTTAGTATTTGATTTAGTAAGGAATTGACCTGAAAACAAATCAAAATTAAAGCTTTGAGCGATTGTTTTTTTTTCTGTCGGTGTCGATTTTTGACCACTGAAGTGAAATATTTTTAAATTCAAATTTTTACCTAGAAACATAAAATATAATTACAGCAATCTGGTTGGTTACAAACGATTTAACTATAAACTTTTATTCAAAATATTGAAATTGGATAAAAATACACACATTTGATCAAGTGATGAATTTGAATTGAACATAAATTACCATCCCAGTTCGGATTCTGGGTTCTGAAATTCTAAAAACGTACACGTTACCGTTTCTGTAAGTCCTTATAATTTTCGCACCCTGTGTTGTTTTGAATTGCGGAAAGTTTTGGCCACAATTTGGAAAAATTTAAAACGTGACATATGTAGGTTTTTTGGAGATTAAATTTGTGGTTAAGCTAAAACTTGCACAAATTTTATTAAAGCAAGTATAAAATACTGGTGTTTCTACCCTCCAAAAGCATTTTTCAAATCTCTGGTGAGTTTTTAAAAAATAAATACAGAGTTGCAAATTTTTAATAAAAAGAACTTTAGCAACCGTTTACAATTGAAACAAAATTAATTAATAAAAACGTTTGTTACTAAAACCCATGTTAATTTTACCCTGCTATTTTTAAAACTTTCCATTTTGGACTGGGTCCATTTTTTTCGCAGACCGGTCTTCGTAAAAAACGGTCGCAGTCTGTTTTGATCATCAGAAAGTGGACTGGGTCCGTTTTTATCATTGGAAAGGTCCGTTTTGAATATCAGAAAAGCGAACTGGGTCTGTTTTTATCATCGGAACGGTCTGTTTTGTTATTGAAAAAGTGGACTGGGTCCTTTTTTTGTATCCGGTTCACTTTCCGATGATTAAAACGGACCCAGTCCGAAGTGGACCGGGTCTAAAAGTTTTATGAATAGCACGGTTAATTATATATTAAACACGTAATTTTTTAATTTACTACAATATGATTTTTTTTAAAAATAAATTATTTAATATAAAAATCGTTGCGTTGCGTTTTTTTCATTATCCCGCTGTTTGAAAAACGGTTAATGCATCAGTTAAAGACTGGCAGAGGAATAATGATAATTCAAGACATTTTCTATGTGCATTATGGTCCTTTCGAATATTTTATAAATACAGTAAAATATTAAAGTTTTAAAGTTTACAATTTTTAAAGTTATGTGAGAAACAAACTTGATGTTTTTCCAAAAAACCTTCTCAAGGCGATGCAAGTTTTTATCAGTACTCACTCTTTTCCCACGATTTTACACCGTAACTGAATTACCAATTTGTAGAATTCTAGGCTTCGTCGCTTTATCTGTCATCTTCTAATCTATACTTATCTAATGTAAAAATCAGCTGCTATGAGTTTTTTTCCTTTAGATAATTGAATACAAGTGCTGTAAGAGCCAATAGCTGCCTACAGTTTTTTATCCAAAAATCAACACCATTTCGCTAATACATTTCCAAATTGTCCAAAGTATGGAAAAATCTTTCTATGATATTATTTCCTTGCAAGTGTTTAGGTGTAGAGTGAACAAAGTAATTGAAAATTTATGACAGAAGGACTTAAAGTGGTGAAAACAAAACAGGGACGTAGCACTGTTAATAGCTTTTGCCATGAAGTGAGCTAGCTGATGAGTGTAATAATCGACTTTACATTCTTGATGATTTTTTTTAGATGACAAGTCGTCAAAATTGTAGGTCCAAGCAAATTTGCTGATAGCATCAGTTACAAATAACATGTATTTATTTCTATGGCTGCAAGAAATTTCCTTTATTTTCATTATGATGTGTCAGCTGCAAGCAATTCCATGTTTTTTCTACTATCAAGGATGCATGCCCAAGTTCTTCTTTTGTCCTTGACAAACTTGAAATCCTATGTGTTTTTTTAATTTCTGCAACCCTTAGGTTTAAATTCATTTATTGTTTGCATCCATTTTGCAATCCTCTAATTTGAAGATTCAGTTTGCCAAAGTATTATTATGGCTTCCAAAGGTTTGTGGTTAGTAAAGATCTTGGTTGATACTTTGACTGATGTTGTAAACTGCAAAAGTTTTTGGAGCTCAGACAACAACTAAGCCTTTTTTTGATAGTAGAGTAGTTCTTCCAACTTTTGACTAAAAGGAGGAGTTTTGACTAAAAGAACAATGGTTTAATCACCGACTATCACATCTTCTTCTCGCACTTTCATTCCCAACGAGCAAAACATCTATCAAATCACAAATATCATCCTACATTTGAGGGTCCTTAAAATTCAAAGGGTTATTCATTGCTTAGTGAACCGTATTGAAAAAGCATTCCAACATTAAGAGTAAGTTTATAGCATATTCATTGATATTCAAAGAAATTTCATAATGCAAGTTTAATGCAATAACAAAATCACTAAACGAGTTTTGAGTGGAATCAACTGATAGAAAGAAAGAAAGAATTTATTTTTGTAAATCAAACATAAAAATGAAAATTATATTAATCACATATTACGTAAAAAAAATAAGTACATATGTTTGTATCATTGTCAATAATGTTAATATATAATAACACAATATACATATTAATAAGTGACCCTGATCACTTAATACTATCATTAAATTTAGTGAAAAATGTAGTATGTGCGATTCAATCGCAACATGTGTACCAAAAATGATCAAGGTTAAGAAAAAATATGTATGTATAAAATTTTTCTAAAATCATGCACAGAAGGTAAAAGCTTTAGAAGAGGGTTAACACTTATACTGAGCAAGCAATTTAGTTAAAATGCATAAATTGTATGGATTTTTTAAAATTTTTGACAGAATTAGAAATTACCTGGAATAAGGCTAAGCTATTCCAATTAGAAAGAACACGATTAGGAAACCTGAATTTTTTGGCATTAATTCTACTGTCCTCAATTTGTAATTTAAAAGGGTGACCTCGAGTGATGTTGGTATTAATACTAAAAAAATTGTTTGATTGTAGGCAAGATTTTTTATTTAAAATTTTATATTTCACAAAGATCAGATTTGACTCTTTTATAAGAGAGCTTTTCAAGTTTTAAAAAATACAATCTATTCTCATAACTTGCATATCTCAGACCAAAGCATCTGTAAAGTCTTCTGGTAGTTTTTTGAACTTTCTCAATTAACTCAATATCTTTGCTCAAGTAGGGATTCCATACAACACTGCCATATTCCACAATTGGTTGGATATAGGATTTATAAGCTCTTAATAAATTTTAAACTAATTTAGTTGTATATACGCGAAAAATTAAAGCAAATCTTTGCATTGCAATATCTACAATTCTTTGACAATGATGAGAAAATTTAAGATTTGAGGACATATAAATTTCCAAATCACAAGCAATTGTTGCACTGTTAAGAGATTGTATGTTAATTTTATTATTGTTTTTTATCAGTTATTTAAAGCAGTACTGATATGAAATGTTTCACATTTATTATCAGCTAGTCTTAATTGCCATAACTTTGACCACTCTACAATTTTGTCAAGGTCTTTTTGTAGATTAGAGGATTTTAAAACCTTGTACTTGATTATGAATGGAAAATTTTGTATAAGTTTTTGCATCATCTGCAAATAATTTAATCTTAGAATTTTCCCCACATTCCACAATATCATTGATATAAACCAAAAATAGAAGCGTAGCGTAAGACAAAACCCTGAGGTACTGAACTTGTAACTTTGTATAGGCTAGAAATTGAATTATTTATTACTACTTTTAAATATCTTTTTGTCAAAAAAACTTAAATCTAGTTTAAAAATTTCCCTGTTACCCTATGTTTTTCAATTTGTATAAAAGTTTTAGATGTAAAACAGTGTCAAAAGCCTTGGAAAAGTCTAAATAAATCACATCTATACATTTCTTGTTTTTTAAAGCTAAAGTCCAATCATTAAGTACTTCAGGCAGTTGTGTGACTGTAGAACTTTTATCCTTAAAACCATTTTAAGACATAGATAAATTTTATGAGAAAAGGAAAAAAGTTTGTCACGTACAATATGCTCCATTGTTTTACAAGAAAATGTCAAAGAAATTGGACGATAGTTAATTTTTTTTGTTTTTTAACTTTTTTTTTAAATGGTATGGCTAGGAATATTAGCCAATCGTTTGGAAGCTTTCCAGTATTAAAAGATTTATTAAAAATTAGTGCCAATGGTTACACTAAAACTTTAGCTAAGCTTTTTAAAAAGAAAGTTGGTATACAATCTGGTGTTTTTAAAAATTTATTTGGTAGTTTTTTAAAAGCTTTTAAAACATTCTTTGTTGTAAATTTTAAACTCTTAAGTTTTTCTACAGAGTTAACAATTTATGGTGGAAAATTTCTATCATCATTTATAAAAATTGAACTAAAATAGTCAGCAAATATTGAAGCTTTTTCTGAATCTTCAACTGCAAGTGTTAAATTGTCTTTAACTAATGCAGGTATATAACTTTTAGCTTTAATTTTTTTATTTACATATTTATAAAAACTTTTTGAATAACCTTTATTGAGAATTTGCTCTTCTAAAAATACATTTATTCTTCAAAACCATTTTATCACTATTTTACTGTCTTAACCCATTCTTTCGCTTTATTTGCCTTAAAAAAATTTTTCAGCCAATGCTTCTGTTTTAATAAAAAAATTTCTGGTCGTTTCGATTTAAATTACTGTTTCAGGTTTTATCTGTCGTAAATTTTATTACTATTTTTCCCATAAAATTTTTTATTTATTATTTTATAATGTTTTTGGAATCATCCAAAATTTGCGGTTTTATGCTTGTTTTTTATATTTTTGGTGGTTCTTGCGTTTCATAATAGTTTAGTACTATTTTTTATCTATCATAATTATGTTTTATCTACTTTTCATCTTTAATCTTAATTTCTTTTTTTCTTCTAAAAAATCATTATATCCTTTAACATTTAAGCTTTATGCTTATTTCGCGTAAACTTTTAAACCTAACATTAACTGTTATTCAAATCTCAATTTTTATTTGTTAAATTATCTTTTTAACTTACCTTACTTTATCAAACCTCTTTTTAGTAAAAAATGTTTTATTTACTTTACACTTTTTTAATATCATATGTCCTACTTTGTTTATTATATATAGTTATTGCTTGCTATTTATTGCTGCTATTTATATATGTAATTTCTTGCTATTGTATTTTTAGTATACCTTGTGTAATTATTGCTTTAATTGCTTATGTATTTATAGAACACAAATAATAATTTAAAAATGGGTTTCAACAGTTTGTTAATTTTCCAACTCACAACGCTGGAAACATTTTAGATATTGTTTTATGCAACAATAACGAAAGGATTCTAAACGTTCTTAATACTGCTCCTTTTAGCTCCTCTTGCACCAAACTCCAGTTTTCGTAATTTTCGAGTTGGGGACTACACCGCTATCAATCATGCATTGAGCGAAGTCGATTGGCAAAATTTAATAAATAATTCTGAGGATGCAAAAATTTTTTATGAAAATATATTTATGTTAAATACTCTAATTGAAAAATATGTGCCATTAGTAACAAGAAAACCTAAGAAATGTGAGTATTCCAAGACAATTAAAGCTATTAAAAAACGTAAAGATAGGTTGTATAAGTTTTCTAAGCGTTTTGCTATTGGTAAATTTTTGTTTCATAATTGTTCTAAACTTTATGACGATTGTGTAAACGATTTTCACGATTTGCAAGAGTGTAAAATTGTAGAAAATGGGAATGACAAATCTTTTTACAACTATATTAATTCTAAATTAAATTGCAAAAACGAAATTTCTCCACTGAATCGTGAAGATGGTTGTTTAGCATTAGACAATTCAGAGAAATCTCAGATTTTGTCCAAGTTTTTTGGATCTGTGTTTACTGAAGATGACGGCAAAACTCCTTAATTTGCTATGCGCGTCCATGAAAATGTAGGTAAAAATACAGTTGAGTTCCTAGTTAATACTGTTTTAAAAAAGCTACGTAAACTACCATCAAAGTTTTCTGTCAACCCTGATTCGTTGCCTCATTCTTCTGGAAACAAATTAGAGAGCCAATTTGTACACCACTTGCTTTTTTATTTGAATGGTTTATGAAAACTGGCAAATCACCAAATATTTGGAAAGAAGCATTTAGTTCCGGCACAAAAGAGTCACGGCACAAAATAGTTCTGAAAAAAATCGCAGCTGGCACAAAAGAGTCCTGGCACAAAAGAGTCCCGGCACAAAAGTCCTGGAGAAAATGCGTTCATCTGCCCAAGCGCTGCGAGCGCTGAGGTCGGCACAAATTCACACCTTAGCTGTCTTCCAGTTTTTTTTTGTTTTTTTTTAATAAGCCTCTTAAGAGGTTGTGAAAAGAATTTCGTGGGTAAAAAACTAATGTTTTTAAGTATTTTTATTATTTAGTTATTTAAACGCTTAATGCTTTGTAAAGCGTTTAAAAAATAAGAAAAAATCATTGATGATCATAAACTACTAAACCTACCCACGTTCTTAAATTATAGTTGGAGCAGTGTCGTGGGGCTACTGCTGTGTGGCGCTTGGGCACCTCTAATGATTGCAATTATTTTTTTAAACTAAAGAATCAGCAGAAATCAGAAATCAGCAGAATCAGGTTAAATCGCTATATAAACAATGAAGGAATATTGATTTTAAGATATGAGCGTTAAATAATACTAAAATAAGTAGAAAAAGATGAACATGAATTACAAAATTTTCTCGACTAATTATAGTTGGCGCGGTGCTGTGGAGCTAAACTGCCGCGAGGCTTTCCGCGCCACCAATAATTGCAATTATTTTTTTTTGAAATAAAACTTTAAATTTAATTTTTTCATCAATAAATCAAGAATTAACCAAACATATTTTATTGTTTTTGCCGTTTTCGCCGGTTAAAGTAGATCGAGCTGTGAAGTTTCCGCCACCAATAGCAACTAAGCACAGCCCTCTGCTGTTATTGTACAGTTTCTATGAGGAGCTGTCGGCTGTCTACTCTGTACAATCCTTATTGTTGCCAAAAGGCTATTATTGTGCGGTTAGAAGTTTTCATTTTGCTACTTTTCAATTTATTATTTTGATCAATAAATCGATAACAAGGACTTAAATGAAAAAAGTGGCTCCTAAAAAACTTGCGTAATTTTTTTTTTGTTCCAATGAGCCCAAGTTTATTTTTGATCAATTAGTAACGAAGGAGGAATATCGATTTTAAGAAATGAACGTTAGAATAATAATAATAAAAAGAAGAAGAAGGAGATGAACATGAATTTAAAAATTTTTTAGCTAAAAATCTTTTAAATTAACAGTTTGTCGTTACTTGGACAAAAGTCACAATCAGTATAAAATCAACGTGATTCTGATTCATTTTGTTTGAATTATTTGTGTCTTAAGATATAAAAAGAGTCAAATTGATTTTATGCCAGGACTGTTAAAAATTGATTTTATGCCAGAACTCTTTTGTGCCGACTTCAGCGCTCGAAGCGCTTGGGCGCATGAACGCATTTTCGTCAGGACTCTTTTGTGCCGGGACTGTTTTGTGCCAGCTGAGATTTTTTTCAGGACTCTATTGTGCCGGGACTCTTTTGAAGATGAGCCAAGCATTTATAACAGCTGTGTTAAAAAAAGGAGCAAGAAACCTAGCTAACAACTATCGGCCTATCTTTTTAACTTGTGTAGCCTCTAGAGTAATGGAAAAAATAATTTATGAGTCAATACTTACTTATCTTAGGTCTCACAAGTTAATATCACCCAGTCAGTTTGGTTTTCTTGCTAGATGTTCAACTGGCCTTCAACTTAAAAAGAATATAAACAAAAACGAC